>CXYZ01003466.1:699927-723775 GCA_900006705.1 Sonneratia caseolaris | reverse complement strand
ATCCATTTTTTATATTTTAAATTTTTTTATAGAGTTACAAACCTTTAACTATAAAATAATATCTTGAACGATAAATATTTTTATAAAAGAGAGCTTAACAATAATTAAATAAAGGGGATTGCGACATCTCCACCACAAAAAAATTCTTTTTATTTAATATATAAAATCTTATTAAACTCTTAAATAATATAAATTTAAATCAAACTAATTCACTTAATACAAAAATTATTATTATTATTATTATTGATATATCAATTATAAAAAAATTAAAATTAAAATTATTTAATATAAAACAATTTATCATACCAAAAATAACTGTACTTTTTATCAATTTATCCCATAGTCTTGTCTGCCCATTATCACTCTTTTTGATGTGACCAGTCATAAATTTCCCATTTTACCCTCAATTCCCCTCTCATAAGCCTAGGCTCATAGGTTAAAAGTGTAAATCAATCATATTTTATTGGAATTGTTGCATCCCATCAATTATTGTATGCAGAATGCACTACCTTTCCTTGTGGGGTATAGATTCCCAGCCAAAAGTCTGCAAAATCTTTTATTTTCTTGTGGATGATGATGTTCAAGTAAATCTATTAGTAATGGGATAGTATTTTTTATTTAATTATATTTAATTCATTTATTGATGTTTCTCAGTCTTATGTCTAGCATAGCAAATAGTACTCTAAAGAAAAATATTTGTGTACACTATATTTTAAACTTGATACCTCTTTAAGCGGTATCAAACTAATAATTTATAAAATTAAAACTATAACAATTTATTCATATAAATTTTATTATAATCCACTGTTATTAAATCAATTATTTTTTTATAGTTTCCCTATGCATTTAATCTCATTAGCTTGGAGACATCATGTTATGGTGTACTCTGCATTTAGCGTTACTTATGTTAATGTGAGTTAATCTACAAAAGTGATATATTATTAATTTCAGTTGCAATTTACACTGTAGGAGCATGGTCTCCATTGGCTACGACCGTTGTAAATGTCCTTCACAATGGCAATGCCATTTAGGTCACGCGATAGAAGCGCTTCGGTTGGATGCATGGAAGTACAACCATGAGATCCAAACGCCACGTGCTTAAGTGAGATCTTATCTCGTTGTGTGACATGTTTGGAACGATTATAACGCATTAAATTGGGGATGAAGAACTACGAGTTATATATATATATATATTTTATTTAAATTACTCAAATATAAAATCATATTTAAGAGTAAGATGTATCGAACCATCTTAATTAATCTGTGTCAATGAAAGAATAAGAGTTTCTAAGCTATGTAGGCAAGGGGAAAGGCTTTTTCTTGAAAGATGAGATAGAAAAATCCATGAGTAAGAGTGCGGTTAAGGGTAACAAATTTTTTGAAAGCCAAAATTGCATTAAACGATGGACTCTATAAAATAGGAGAATATTTTTGCGGGGAAAGTGCCAATATAGTAGCATTCCTTGCTTTAGGACTTTATTGAGTGCGTCTCATCCGAATATTATTAAATCATGAAAAATTCCAATATTATAACAAATATATATAATAAAAAATTTTAAATTGTGAGTTTGATTCATAATTTTTAAAATTGAATCGAATTACGAATTAATGTAAGTATAAGTTTATGGATTTATATGTCAGATTAGGAGTTCAATGGGTTGAATCGTATATTTAATANCATTATATTAAACAAAAAGTTTAACATAAAATATAAATATAAATCTAATAAAATAATATATGTACATTATAATATGTTTTTATTTTTTAAATTTTAAGTCGATTGATTTTTTCATCGGTTCAATTGGATTTATATGTTGGATCGGAAACCGGTCGATTCAACCATAGTTGACCTCATTTAAAGTGTAATTGGGTCATTTATAAGAATTGGATCAGGTAAGTAGCCAGTTCCCGATTGAACCAATCAAACTGACCGACTCGGTCCAATTTTTAAAACTATAGTTTTATTCATCAGGCATATCTGCTTATTAAGAAAAATATAAAGTTTTACTTATTTTTTAATAATTATTGACCAAAAGATTGTAAATTTTATATAATCCAAGAATTATAAGTGTTTTAGATGCAAATTTTACTAATTGTACCGAAAACTTCTAACTATGTGATATGAAATTTTAGATTTTAGATGGAAATCCAAATTCCAAGTTCAACCAAACACCAATGACCGTATTTAATGGGCATCATTGAAGAGGAAGAGTAATAAACCAAATCAAATATGCAAGCAATTTAGTTTCAATAACGAGAATTCAACAAATTGTTCTCACGTGCCATCCCCTCTAATAAATCTTGAATTCTGAATTTGTACGTGAACATAACTTATATTGGAACCATTGATTATCTGTCTTATATTTTAGATGATTCAACACTTCGAAAGTTTACTGATTATCTTCATCGTTGTAAGAGTTTGCATTTTAAGACATTTATTTTTGCAAATGGTACCGAGCAGTCTCTGAAGTGGGTGATTTCGGTCACGAGGCTCTTCCACCGGCATGTTGGCCTTCGGCTTGGCTCAAAGAAGACAGAGACGTTTATGGGTGGGGTTCTAGCAATGGCGATTGACAGGATGCCTAGGAGTGCCTCTAGTATATTGTCGTTTTACCATCGAAGGGAATGCACTGCTCTTGCTGTGTGGATCACGGGCCGATTGCGTAGTTGGGGCCCCCCGATTCCTAAGCTATGCCGGCTGAATGCATTTTAATGAAGACCGTGATGGAGAGTATGGCTAATTATTGGTGCGTTTGCTTGCCTTTGTATTACCTTGCACGGCGATCAAAGAAGCTTTACTGGATTCTGGTGTACGAAAGGTAAAATGGGCGGCGGTTTGCCGGTTGATCTTCATTTATGGAGTAGAGTCTGTGCTTCTAAGAATGTATGGTTGCTTTTAATGAACTCCGACTCGCTTTGGGTAGCATGGGCTCACAGTTATGTGATTAAAGGCCGACGTTTTCAGAGTTTGAAGGTGCAGGGGGGACTGTTCTTGGGGATGGAGAGAGATGTTTCGAGTGTCGAGCAAAGCTGCGGCCTTTTTATTGCGATTTGAGGTTGGTACTCGGGAATGAATCTCCTTTTGGCATGATAGTTAGCTCCTGTTGTTGCTTTCCCAGCATTTCTCCCGCAGCTAAAGTGAGATTTATTTTGCACATGGGTAGTTGGCATTGGCCGGGATCAACGGATCAGCCAGTTATAGATACCATGCAATAAGTTTGCCAGCACATGTTCGAGATAGGCTTGTGATCCGGACTCGGAGCAATAAGGAGAACTTTATAACATCTCAAGTTTGGGAATGGGTTGGGGAGTCGGGCCTCGGACGGTTTATCTGGCTTCTGGGTCACATCCCCCGGGTTCTCCTCCGTTTGCTGCTGGCTCACTGGGTTGGACAAGCTTTCCACGAGAGCTTGATCGTTCGGCTGGCTCCGTGCCCGTAGCCAGAGACCGGTGCGAATTCTGTCGCCATCATCAAGAAACCCGGCAGCTTCTATTTTTTCACATGTGATGTGACGGGTCGGCTTCGATAGTTCCATGGCTGGTTGTGCTTATCTGATGACACCAGTAAGTTAAAATCCTTTTTTTCTTTTATTATTAAAATTATTTTATTTTATTTACATTTAATGGTTTAAAAAATAGATATTTACTTTAATTCCTCCCCTCATTTACCCGCTTCGAATGCGCGGACCGCCAGTGATCAGTCTCGCCCTTCTTGTCCCTGTCGGCGTCATACTCCTACTCCTAGTGGAAATGGCAGCCACGGCTCTGTCGACGCTCTTTCTCCCCTGCCCTTATTCTCGCTCCTCCTCCCCTTCCCTGCATCTGTCCCTCAATCCACCGCACCCGTCCCGCCGATTCCTCTCCAAGCCACTCCCATCACTCCGCCGCGCCTTCCACCTCCGCCCCCTTGCCGCCGTCGAGGCCCCTGAGAAGATCTCAAAGCTCGGTGAGGAGATCTCTTCCCTCACCCTCGCCGAGGCCCGGATCCTCGTCGACCTCCTCCAAGATAAGCTTGGCGTCTCCGCTGCTGCCTTTGCCCCTGCTGCCGCCGTGGCCGCCGCTCCTGCTGGCGGGGATGGTGGAGCAGCCGCAGCAGCGGAGGAGAAGACGGAGTTCGACGTGGTGATCGAGGGTGTCGCGAGCAACGCGAGGATTGCCGTAATTAAGGCGGTTCGGGCCCTCACAAGCTTGGCCTTGAAAGAGGCCAAGGAGCTGATCGAGGGGCTGCCGAAGAAGTTCAAGGAAGGGGTCTCGAAGGAGGAGGCGGAGGACGCCAAGAAGCAGCTGGAGGAGGCTGGTGCGAAGGTCGCCATTGTTTGATGACCAAGGAACGGTACATAAAATCTTACTGCAGTTATATGGAAGGTTCCTGTGCTGTTGGGTCTGCTTCAATTCATTCTATGTCTATTCTGTAGTTTCAGTAGAATCAGAATGGTACCCAAGTACTTGAATCTTTCGATGAGCTTGGACCTGATTCCCTGTTGTTGGAGGCGATTGGGTTGATTTTTGAGTCGTGGGAGCCAAAAGGAAAGACGAAGTTTACGCGAGAATATAGTTTGCATTAGATATGCGAGAGTGGTGTTTTCTTTTCCTGGTTAACAGTTGCTGTTACTGAACTTCTAAACAGTGTCAAACTGTCTCTGCCGTTCTAACAATTGTCAATTGCTGAATTAGTGTCTGTGCATTTCCCATGTTTGATTGAATGCCCGAGAGAAATATCCCCTTTACGTTGTGCTCACTTTCTTGGTCATTTTTTACTCTGCAAAAAATAAAAAATTAAAAAATCTTGGGTTTTTCAAGTGATTCTACTTGATTTCAGCTAGTCGGTTGATCCAGTATCAACAGTCCTGCACTTGCAAGCAACCATTTACAATTCGCTACATGATACCCAACACGCACTAATTGTTGTCGTCCAGTCTTTCTTCCCATCAAATTAGGTACCAATTTTAGTATTGTCGATAAAAGAAATTACGCAATGCCAAACGTGTACTACTGGATTTACCAGGTTATGCAACCAGGAAAAAAAAAAAAAGGCCACATAATGAAGGATTTGCAGTGTGTTTGTCAATGGTTTTCTTTTTGATAATGCTTTCATACTCCACCTCGTACGATGAGGGACGCGCTCTAACTGACTTCCCATCTCCCCGAAGAAGAAGAAAGATGGAAGACGGCGAATGAGTCAGAATTGGACACCTCTGATGTGGAGAAAACATATGTTTAGTGTTGTAGTACAGTAAGTCCAGTCCACTAAACAAGCTTGCATGTTTTTCAAGAGCATAATCAAGGGAACACGGCAAAGCATGTTTGTCCACTGCATTAGATGTCGGAAGAATCCGACAGTCCTTATCGGTAGCATAATACAATTAGCGGCCGGTTTATCGTGAAATTCCCTTTCCTGGTGCAGATATAAATGGAGCGGGCAAACATCCCTTACTCCATGTTAAGACAGTGTGGCTATCCCATGAAAGAGAACGGTAGTACTAAACGTTTCCATGGCTGGGTGGGTGTTCACGAGACTAAGCAGCTTTCTCAGACGGTGACTGCTGATAATTCTCATGGACATGGACTCTCAGATCATGCGGAATCTGGAATTTCAGACGCAACATAAATGAAGAAAGAAAGAAGAACATGGAACATTTTCACTTCCTGCAGTTTCAATCACGAAGGAAGCCAGGAGAGGTCGTCGTTTGAGTATTCATGAAACAGTGTCGTCACGCTGTCGAAATCCCAGAGAGAGCTCATGCCACAGCTAGGTATCCCCATCACCTGCAGCTCCCCAGCCTGGATTTCGACGTTGTTACTGTACGACTCTTGAGTTTCGACAGTCACCTTAGCCTTCTGTCTGCTCTCTCGGGCATCATTCATGCTAGCTTCTTCTGTCGAGTTCACGCTGCTCGATGCCTCGGATACCTTCGAAACCCTTCTTGCACTGTCAACCATGGCACCGTGCTCTCTGCTGCCTAGCTTTTTGCTCAGATGAGAGTACCAGTAGTTCTTCACCTGGTTGTCCGTTCGGCCTGGGATCCTTCTCGCTATCAGTGACCACCTGAGTATTCAAATATATAATGATAAGCGCCCGATTCAAGCTCAACAGTGTTAAGCATGTGATGGAGATTTTTATATACCAGCAGCTGCAGAAACAGCGCAAAATCCCCGGGAAGGAATCAAGGGGGTTGGATGATAGGTCGAACCTGTTCCCAAGCAACTTGTGAAGACGAAAGATGAGATCCTCTTCTTCCTCAGTGAAACTGTCCCTCTTCACATCGGGCCGGAGGTAGTTCATCCACCTGAGCCTGCAGCTCTTTCCGCATCTCCTCAGCCCTGCACACATCTCAATTTGCGGTCCGCTGGTCTTACGACAAAGCACGAAGAATCACACGATCAAGCTGGGAACAGTTAGCTATTTTCATTTTAACATTACCTGTTCTCTTGGCAATGACGTTCCATCGGCCTTCGCCATGAGCCGCGACGTAGTCCATTAGAATCTTGTCTTCTTCCGGCGCCCACAGACCCCTCTTGTACTGACTGCCTATGTCGTCCCCTCCTCTCCCCTTTGTCTTTGCCATGTTGTCGTGTCTCCTCCTTCCTCCTCTCCTCTTCTTCTTCGAATAAAAGCCGAGCTACCCCATCAGCTCCCACTTATGGCACACTTCTCAGTGCATGGAAGTGATACAAACTAGGGTAGGTGATCAGTAAATGTTATGCAGTCCTAATAACACAAGGAGAAATTAATGCTACATGTTGGTGGCACATTCACCGTGACGTGAAATTTCAAACCCTAGCTTTAGACAAGCGTAACTTGCGGAGGACCAAAATGCGAGGAGGAAGGGTAGCCCGCAGTAGTATCAGGAGCTCAAAAATCGTGAGTGCCCCCCTCCTCCACTCTCTCTACTTTCATATTTCCTTTTTAATTTTATATATCACCCTTTAAATTCATGACTTTTACGGTAATTAACAAAAAAAGAAGAAGATGTTAATCCGAATTTTATCGTGCATTGAGTGGGAAATGTCCAGTCCATGAACTCTCATACTCAGTTACCCAAGATTGTTTAGTTGCTTTCGACTTGGTCTTCGCTTACCACTTGACGAGACAGGTTTGGGTATTATGTCATTTATAAGAGAGAGCCATATTCATTGACATGTTCGCCCGGTTCCATGGGGCACTCACTTCTATGGAGCATTGTTTTCATTGGCTTTAATAGTAGCAATATCATCTTCCGCTCACAATTTTTGTCTAATTCGATACGATACAATATAAAATTAGACGAGTTCAAATTGAGTTATGATAAATATGTACGACGATTAATTATATCCCATTAAATATATTAACCTATTTTACTTATTTAGTTGTGTATATTATTAATTTAATTAATAATATAAATTATGTTAAAATTTATTTGTTATATTTTATTGTGATAATTTTATTATTATTATAATATTATAAATATTTTAATTAAATTTTTATTATTATAGTGTTAAATATATTATTTGTGTACATGTATTTAGACATATTTAGTTTATAATATTAAATTACTAGGTTGCAAGTTGAGAGTTATTTAACAAGGATCATTTAAGTATACACACCTAACATGACACGAATGGTCAGTCTCAGTAATATGTAATATCGCAAAATGCAAAACGAACCAAATCGAGCGGCAACAAATTTGGCACAGCCCCTGGCCCAAAATCTTCCCAATGTTCGAAGCCCAGCGTACTTTTTCGCGGGCCTCCTTGAGGTTCTGATCCTGCTACCCGAAGCTTCACTTCGGTCTGCAGCTGCTGTCGCTCCGTGGCCGTTGCTCGGAAGAACTCAGAAAGGTACCATGCCCATTTTAGGGTTTTGTTGTTTGTTTATGTCTGGGTTTATGAGCCAGTATGATCCGCATTTCTCGAGGCAGAAACTGAACTGTTCTTTGTTGTAACTAGTTCTACTTCTCGGGAACTTCATAGTCTCAGTGGGTGCGGAGAGCTTCCCGAATGGCGGTATGTCATTGACTGGCCGGCCCTATGGTTCAACTCTTTCCCTGCAGAGTATCTCTCTCTTACTTAGTTTGTGGGTCTGAGCTTTCGTTTCCCATTTCTTTGGAGCTTTGCAGATCGAGAAAATCTTAAAAGATGAAGCTACTGAAGAGAAAGGCGAGCGTGCCAGAATGGTGAGTAATATATTGAAAAAGACTGAGCTGCTTTAATCAATTTAGATGTGAATGCTACTTTAGGATATAAGTCTTTGGTTTTTTTAGCCTAGATCAGCCAGTTATTCATCTTTCTAGGATATAACAGCTATTTACCATTTTCAGTTTCTTTCTGGCTGTAGGCTTCCTTTGTTGGTGCCATGGCAATCTCAGACTTGGTTAAGACCACACTGGGCCCCAAGGGAATGGTAAGCGCCTGTGGGGCTTGATAAGATGGCTAGTTCTAGCATGTTGCGTTAGCTTCCTTCTAAAATTTGTTCTGATGAAATTG
The DNA here is from genome assembly GCA_900006705.1 of Sonneratia caseolaris. NCBI lineage: Eukaryota > Viridiplantae > Streptophyta > Magnoliopsida > Myrtales > Lythraceae > Sonneratia > Sonneratia caseolaris. Next base: position 715,312 of record CXYZ01003466.1, on the reverse strand, counting down.
GATTTTTTGCACAGGACAAAATTCTGCAATCAACTGGTCGTGGGCGTGAAGTTACAGTTACCAACGATGGTGCCACTATTCTGAAGTCTCTTCACATTGACAACCCTGCAGCTAAAGTCCTTGTGGGTATCCTCATATAATGTTTCTTGCATTTGGCTGACCCATAGATACTCTGGCCTTAAAGGGTTATCACTTCATGTAAATGATGTTCACAATATGTGTAGAATTTTATTGCTTTAGTTGTGGTAGATGCTGCATGTGTTTTCTGTTATTACCTTAAGTCAATTATCAGATATCTCTAAAGTTCAAGATGATGAAGTTGGTGATGGTACCACTTCTGTTGTCGTTTTGGCTGGTGAACTCTTGAGAGAGGCAGAAAAGCTGGTTGCTGCTAAGATCCACCCAATGACTATCATATCTGGTAAGTTCTTGGATTTTGTCACTTGGCCTTTTTGACTATTATTTTTTGTCAGCATGGAAGATTTTCCTATATTATCCACTCTTACTAATCATGCTCTCTGTGAGCTAGATACCACCTTCCTGTATTTTTTCCTCCATATATACGTGGCATTATAATTAATATTTGTGATGATTGTATTTATATAGGCTATAGGATGGCTGCAGAATGTGCTCGCGATGCATTGTTGCAGAAGGTTGTGGATAACAAAGAGGATGCAGGTAGTGTTATAGGTTGTATTCTGAGTCTAGTAGTCTTTCTTTCTACCGGGAGGCTCTTTCTCCCTAAACTAGCCAATTATGGATACATGGAGTTTATTTTCCCCCAAATTTCATGGTTTATTGCAACAAACCTTTGAAGTCATAGTATTATCCTTTTTCCCTGAGCTGGATATCTAGCACCTGATAATGTTGGTTTGTGCAGAGAAATTTCAGTTGGATTTAATGAAAATTGCAATGACTACATTGAGTTCCAAGATACTGTCTCAAGACAAGGATCATTTTGCTAAACTGGCTGTAGATGCAGTTATGCGATTGAAGGTGACTGCTGCCTTTTTATGTCATCTTTTATAGTTTAACAAACTTGCTCTCTTGTTTCTGGCTTTTTAACAGCTTCGCTAGCTCTCTGTTGATAATCATTCTGTAGATGCTCAAATTAGAGGACCATTTTAGATGCAATTTATATTTGGCAGTCTTTTAGGCAGACAAAACTTTACAGGTTCTGAACCCAGTGGGAAAGTCCATTCACATGACATGTTTTTTCTTTGTCTTGACTGTTTTACGGATATTGATCTACATTGTTTTGCACAATTAACTGGGTGGAAAACCTTGTCTTGTAAACTACTTATCCACTATCTTTCTCTCGCTTCCAAGTTTATCAAGAGAATGGTTCAATTGGAATAATCTTTTCTAGTTGATTGTTTTTATTTCTTCTTTTAATTCTCATGAGATCCTCGTTCATGCACTCCTGTTGTAAATTGCAGGGTAGTACAAATTTAGAAGCTATCCAAATAATTAAGAAGCCTGGTGGTTCTCTGAAGGATTCCTTCTTGGATGAAGGGTAGGATGCACATAACCTAGTTACCTTTCAATTCTGAGTTTTTCAAATGATTTGTTTAATAAGACATGCTTGTAGGCTATACATAATTGCTGAACTATAACTTGGGCTTGAAGTTTCTTATATATATACTCAATTTATATGCTTCGTGTTTATGCAGTTTCTTTTCTTTGAATGCAAAAACTTACAGTTTTGCACATGCTTTTAGAAAATCATCTTCCTTATTATTGCTTATTTAGCTTATAAGGAATTGATGGTGCTTGGGTTGGATTTTTTTTGCTGTCACTTGAAAAAAAATTCATTTTTGCAAGTTAATTAACTGTGTCTTTTTAAATTTATCCTTTGATTCATGATTAGCATTTGAAAGTTCATGTACTAAGCTATGGATTTAATGCAGGTTTATTCTTGACAAGAAAATCGGAATTGGACAACCAAAGCGTATAGAAAATGCAAAGATTCTTGTAGCAAATACAGCTATGGACACAGACAAGGTGAAGATATATGGGGCTCGTGTTCGCGTCGATTCTATGTCTAAGGTTGCTGAGATTGAAGGGGCTGAGAAAGAGAAGATGAGGGAAAAGGTTCAGAAGATCATAGCCCATGGGATTAATTGTTTTGTCAACCGACAGTTGATCTACAATTTTCCAGAAGAGCTATTTGCAGATGCAGGAATACTTGCTATTGAGCATGCTGATTTCGATGGTATTGAGCGCCTAGCTCTTGTCACTGGTGGTGAGATTGCATCAACTTTTGATAATCCAGAGTCAGTCAAACTTGGGCACTGCAAGCTTATAGAGGAAATTATGATTGGTGAGGACAAGCTGATTCACTTTTCTGGGGTTGAAATGGGTCAGGCTTGCACTATAGTATTGAGAGGTGCAAGGTAATGTCATTTCTCCATTTTCATTTTCTTTACGTCTGTTCATCATTTGTTAAAATTTGATGTTGCCTAAGTTGAAATGTATTGCCTATGGATCAGATTGTAACTCATAAAGCTTCTCCTGATGATAAATCATAAAGCTTCCTTTATTGATCTCTTTACTGATTCATCAAATTCCTAATTTTGGGTTGTATAGTGTAATCCGTCCAATAGTACCATGCTGATGTTGTAACATCTAGATTTGTTCAACTCTTCTATACTCTTGAAGCAACATGATTTTACATTTTTGAATGTTTCGAGGAGTTTCTTCTGATTTATTATATATATATATATATTATTTTTTTCCAGCCACCATGTTCTTGATGAGGCTGAGCGCTCCCTGCATGACGCCCTGTGTGTGCTGTCTCAGACAGTGAATGACAGTCGTGTTTTGCCTGGAGGTGGGTGGCCCGAGATGATAATGGCCAAGGCAGTGGATGAGCTTGCTCGTAAGACTCCAGGAAAGAAGTCCCATGCCATCGAGGCCTTCTCAAGAGCACTTTTGGCCATTCCTACCATTATTGCTGATAATGCAGGTTTAGACAGTGCTGAGCTTGTTGCTCAGCTTCGTGCAGAGCACCACAAGGAGGGATGTACTGCTGGAGTAGATGTCATCTCTGGATCTGTAATATCTCTGCCTATCTGTCGCAGTCTCTGTGCTTTCTCTTTCCTTCTTTATTGGGGTTTCTGATCTGTAGCTGTTGATAGAATTATTGGTTTGGTGGTTTGGTCGTGGAGATGCAGCTTTACACCTTAAGTAGAAAGAATTATAATCGCCATCCCACCTAGAATTCTAGGAATCCATTGATAGTTAGAGGCCTACTGATCCATTTTAAATTGAAAATAGTTCTAGAATGTCCTTCCCTATCCCTCCTATGTTGTAGGGTTAAAACAATTTCCATTTCCCTCCAACACCCCCCACCTTTTGGGTTCGCCTGATGTTTTATCACGTTTTGATAAAACCTTACTTCAGAAGTATTTTAACTATGTTTTAAATGATCTTAGTAGATGCTATTTGGACTGTCCCTTTTTCATTCATGTTGGCATTTTGTACAGTAGTTATGATGTCACCAATAGTGTCTCTACCCATCTGATGTTCTGGTATCTTCTTTTCCTTGTTGGATGTATATGACTGGATCTGTGGAATTCTTCTTAAGAGATTCTCATCCAGTTCGGATCTTATTATTACTATTCTTCAGACCTATTAATTACAGGGTTGATTTTTTTTTTCATTTAACCTTTTACTTTTATGGGACCTGCGGCAATCTGACTGAATGACTAATCCTGTCCAATATGATACTTTTAGATCTGATCAATCCAGTATGAGAGCAATTATGTGTTTATTTTCTTCGGAGTGAATTGCGGTTTCTTTTCCTTTTCAGCTGTTGGTGAACTCTATTAATAGCGTCCACTCTATTTTTCTCAAACGTTGTGTTGATCTGCTGCTACAGGTCGGGGACATGGCAGAACTGGGCATCTCCGAGGCATTCAAGGTGAAGCAGGCGGTGCTTCTTTCCGCAACTGAGGCAGCCGAGATGATCCTGAGGGTCGATGAGATCATCACCTGCGCCCCGCGCAGGAGAGAAGATAGAATGTGAGAGAATATAACTCCACGTCCGTAGTATGGTATGGTCTGTTAGTGGGTTCCCCGAGCGTTTTGCAGTTGTGCACAAGTTTTGTTGAAGATGTATCTGTCTTCCGGTCAATCTAATTCCGAAAAACGTGATTCGATCAAGTTGGGATTTTTGTGCCTGTATCCTCTTAAGGTTGATATGAAAACTCAATCAAGGTGTCGATGGGATTTGCCTCGGTGTTAGTAACATCGCTGTTCTGGCTAATTGCTTTCAATTTTAATTCCACGGTCAGGGAGAGTACGTTTGTTGGAAAAACTCTCACTTGGAGGGCTTTTCTTCTTATTGTAGATGCGAGATTATTCGGTCTGTGCTTCATGGATAAGAGGTGGTGAATACTGAATCCCGAGAGCAAGGAATCTGCATTGCCAGTGAGAGGAAGTAAGTGTGCGGCTGCTCTGTCCCATTGGGTCGTCGTATTGGCGAGGTTGGGTAATACGGTAACGTCCACAATTCCTTCCCTCGGTCCATTTCTTCTGGTGCGTGATCGATCCCCGACCGAGCTTGCAACAGGTGTTGCACATGCGCCTATCCTGCTGAGCCGCAGCATCCAATCTCCCCGATAGATGAACTATCTCTATTGCCCTCGATTTAATTCATGAGGCCCTTTTTGTCTCAAAGTCACCTTCCCACTTCTCCGCTTCACATTCTTGTGACTTCTATCATTTTTGAGAAGGATTGGTGCGTTTTCCTCGTTTAACTTCGGCAGTGTCGCCGTGTTAGCGTTAATTTTCTCGTCTCTCTCTAAACTTGAATTGCCCGTCCGAAATGGACCGGTGAGTTTCTCACCATTTCATTCTCATTCCCAGTAATTCCATCACTTCTTGAAGGAGGCTTGTGCTGGGTCTGTGCCACATCCAGCCGTGAAATCCTTACCCGCCATCACAGACGCCGGTGGTGTGTGGGACACGCATTGGGTTAGGCCTCTTCCTCCACCACCTCCTACTCCCAACCTGCTTCTTACTACTTTCCAAATTGCAGCAACCTCATATCAGATCTTGATTCCTTCTGGTGCATACGGATGATTTTCTCACTTATGCTCGACGGTGACAGGGGTTGCCCACTAGTTTAACTTTAAAACCAAAAAAAAGAAGTAAATAAAATAATTACATTTTTAAAAAAAAGGGCCTCTGGATTCCTTCTCATTCCTCTTGCATTTCTCCGTTCACTAGTGCTGTCTCCGCTTTACAGGGAAGAACTGCAACAAGAAGTAATTAATTACAGTAAATAATTCTGATGCCAGCTGTAATTTTTATACTTCAACTTCAACACGTAAAAAATCCTTAAATCATAAATAATTCTAGCTATATTTATTTAATTATATATTTAAAATTAGTATAAACCTCTTGTATCCAATTAAATTTTATCCAGCTGATTAATCCGGATTACCTTGGATCAACTCATTTAAAGGGTTAACAGTTCTTCGCCATAGATGGAACTCGAAGTCCGACTCCTTCTATTGGGGTTTATATCAAAAATTATATATTTAAAATTTACATTTCACATGTACGGCATCCTCTCACCTTTCAATTATATTTTACTAATTAAATTTTCATATTAGCCTTTAAGATTTACTGAAAACTGCTTATCGGGTGATAATTCTGGCTTCCCTCTCCGCCCACACGCTCCAGTACGATATACCGTTAGCGCCGTTCGCTTCCCCCTCGCTATATAAAGCGCTTCCACGCTCGCTTGACCGTTCACTCTACCTGCCATCTGTTGTCCTCCCTCTTTTCCTCTCCCTCTTCCTCCACCTCTGGAAGGTTTCGTGGGGACAGAAGAGAGAGCGGAGATGGGAGCTTGTTGCATCGACGATCTCTCTCTGGCGCCTCAGCCGGACGGTACCTCCTCTCCGCCCGATGTCCGACTGTGCAAGCACGTCCACGACAACGTCCATGGCAATATCTATCTCGATCCTGTACTCTCTCTCTCTCTCTCTCTCTCTCTCTCTCTCTCTGTGGTGTGCGTTTTGTGCTGTGTTTGTTTGTGACAAACTGTGGGAGCGAACTAACCGGACATTGAGAAGAGTGTATTAGCTATCACGCTAGCTCGTTGAGGAACCGGAACTCGGGAGGCTCTCTCCGGCCCGATGAATGTCGTGAGCCTGAATTTCAGTATTGCGGTTATAGTTTGGGAAATGAAGGTGGTCCACTGTGTGACTTCGACATGGTTTTGTATTTTAGTTTTTTGATGAAGTTACTTTCTCAGCCGAGACAAACAGAGAGATTACAATTAGTGGATTCTGGTACGGCTTTAGCTCGTTTATAGTTGCTGTTGAACGTAAGACGGATGTCTGCACTCGCTCCTTATTCTCATGTTCTCTGTTAAATCATGAGTGGAAGTTATTGAGATTAGCAATTCTTTCGGTATGGCCTGTGATGAATTTATACTCTCTGGTTACAGCTCTCTTTGAAGTTTCTCGATACCGAACAGTTTCAGAGGCAAGTATATTAAATATTCTTCTCTCTACTCCACACATCAATTATTCTCCATAAGGTTGACATCAACTGTGAAGCTAATGCTGTTTTCGCTCCCTCCTGTTGCGTCACTACAGGCTCCGTGACTTGAAGCAACTTGGTGAGTTTTGCGACCTTATCACGTAGTTTTGTAGCTCTCTCTCCTCAGATTTTCTGTTGATTTTAGATTCCATGGTTGTTCATGATGGTGTGCACCACCTTTTCCTTTCCCGGCAAAGTGCCAAACCATCTGTTTATGGTAATTCTTTCCTGTTTGCTAATCCTTTTGACTGCAATATAAATTCAGGAGTGACAAACATGGTCTATCCTGGGGCTGTTCATTCTCGTTTTGAGCATTCTCTTGGTGTCTACTGGCTTGCTGGTAAAGCTGTTCAGACGCTTAAAAATTATCAAGTAGGGAGGCCATCTTCTCCATTTATGATTGGAGAATCTAAGTTGCCTGGTTTCTTCAGGTTCAGTGCGATGAAGCAAATCTCATAACTCTTAAATTTTGCAGGGATGGGAGCTCGGGATTGACCGCTTTGACATTCAGACAGTCAAAATTGCAGGTAATCGATATGCCATTACTCAAATTTTTTTTAGAGAGAAGCTAATTGAGAGTTATATTCATCTTACAGGACTACTTCATGATGTTGGCCATGGACCATTTAGCCACTTGTTTGAAAGAGAATTTCTTCCACGGGTACTGAGTGGCTCCAAATGGTACATGTTCGAACCACCAGCGAACTCAATCATCTCTGCTCTTTCTGTCTGCTTTTATTGAATATAATTTTGCATCCTCTACACAAGTTCTGCTGGTTTCATTAACGATCACTGTGTAAGCATTGAGCCTACTATGACCAAAAAAAAACAAACAAACCAAACCTCTTGCTGCCACCAATGGAGATGAGAGAAGGCAATTTTTCTCTGCCTAGTCTTCTGCCTCTAAATAAATAAAAGGGGTTGGCTAATGTGCCCAAAATGTTTGATCCTTATAGATATATAGCTGCACCTGATTGATGATTTTACCTTTCTCTGTCTCTCTGTTCTCTAGGTCTCATGAGGAAATGTCGGTGAGGATGGTTGACCATATTGTGGATGAACATCAAATTGAAATAGACCCTGAAGTGCTTAAGAGAGTTAAGGTACAAAATTTTCATCAGGATATCATATATTTTCAAAGTTCTATAATTTTTTATATTAACAATTAAATTGCGTGAACTATTAAATAATTTTTTTCTTGTTGGTGTTTCTGTTGCAGGAGATGATCGTTGCCAGCAATGAACATTCATGGCCTAAAGTAATTCATTTTAAAGTCCAGTTACTTATGTATCATTACTATCTTTCGGTTGAAAGCTTTTTCTCAACCTCATCTTGATTTTCAAGTATAGTAGTCCAATACTACAGTTTATTACTACCCTCAGCCAATTCTTTCACGTGTACAGACCATGAAGGAGAAACTCTTTCTGTATGACATTGTTGCAAATGGTCGAAATGGTATTGATGTGGATAAGTAAGTTTTTGTGGTCTATCCCTTTGTTTATGATAGGTGAGTCCAGATTTTTTGCATCTAGAGTGTGATCCTTCTAAATATGAACATGCAGGTTTGATTACATTGTACGAGATTCTCGTGCTTGCGGTTTGGGATGCAATTTCCAATTTCAAAGGTTTATTTAAATCTCATCTCCTGATGACAGCCTGCTAACTATTCCTGTATTTAAATAAACATAATTCCTGCAATTAACCTTTTTTCCCTGAAGGTTGACGGAGACAATGCGAGTTATGGGTGATGAGATCTGCTATCGCGCCAAGGACTGTTAGTGTTTTCCTGGGTCGTCTTTCAGTTTATGTTTGAGTTTCCCCATCTTATTTGGTTATTTGCTAGATCTCACCATTCATAAGATGTTCACGACTCGTGCTGACCTGTATCGAACAGTGTATACTCACCCAAAAGTAAAGGTATACTTTATCTAGCTCCTTAAATCCAAATGAAGTAATTTTCATATTTATCTTCTTATTTCTTTAGTTCTCTTGACTATTCCCCGCTCTCTTCAGTCAATTATTCATGGCATTGTGCCTATCTTTTCTCATAAATATGGAGCACTGACGTGCTGATAATTTTGCAAACGTTGATATTGCAGGCTGTGGAGCTTATGATAGTAGATGCCTTGGTGAAATCAAATGATTATCTGCAAATATCTTCGTACATTAATGACCCTTGTGAATACTGGAAGGTGTTTTAGACTACTACATTTTTAGGAACTTATTTGATTGTGTGAGGTGTTATACCTCTTCCAGTAAGCACTACTGTGTTTGAATTGCAGTTAGATGACACAATAATCAAAACCATTGAGACAGCTTCAGACCCAGCGCTCAAGGAATCTAGGGATTTGATTCTGCGGATTCACAGGAGGAACTTGTACCAGGTGGAGAGGCATTATGAATTCGTTTGTTTACTTTCTTCAGCCTCTTGTGTTGACCAACCTGTTAACCTTTCATGTCATTTAACAACTCTGAAGTTGATCATCGTTCTATCATGGCGTGGCAGTTTTGCAATGAATATGCTGTACCAAAGGACAAACTAGATCACTTCAAAGATGTCACTGCACATGATATTGTTTGTTCTCAGGTCCTGTTCTCTTGCTATACTCGTTTCTTAGATACAGCCATTTTCAAAATGTAGCCAAGCAAAAGTTTGGGAATCTGACCCTGCTTTGTAAAATTAAAGCAGAAAAATGCTGGAGTAACACTCAGAAAGGAGGATGTCGCTGTCAGTAATGCTAGAATTGATTTGACACGAGGAAAGCACAATCCTCTTGAAAGGTACCAGGGAGAGTAGAGGTTCTCCATAGAAGTGCACCATTCTGTTCCGCTGCCACATATAACTGAAATAAATCTCGTTTTTCTCCTTTTCATGTACCTTTAACTTTCCAGCATCAACTTCTTCAAGGTACTTGATCCGTGATCCTTAGCTTCACTTAGTTTCCATTACGTCATAGTTGTTTCAACTTCGTTCATTCATGGGTATCTGCATCCATCTTATGCAGGATTATGAGAGCGACGAGAAATTCACTATCCCCGATGACCGGATAAGCCATCTGCTTCCGACGTCTTACCAGGACATGATTGTGAGAGTGTACTCTAAGAAGCCCGAGTTGGTCGGTGTCCCACCTCTCTCTCTTCCTCCTGGCTGTAATTCACTTTCAGTTTAGCTATCTGGTTTTACTAACTAAATTATTCACCCCGACACAGGTGGCCGTAGTTTCTGAGGCCTTTGAGAACTTCCAGCTGAAAACTTATGGGATCAAAACGCAGGTGCATGCTACGCCAGAGAAGAAGAAGCGGAGATTATGATCTCCTCAATGGTGTAGGTTAGCAGTGCCTTCTAAGCCCCCATTTACACATCATTGTACTATATGTGGAGATAGTCTTCCGTAGAGCGGTCATACCACGTCATCTACTAACACATGGTATAACAACCAATGAAAATGGGACAGCTGGGAAAGCAGTCTCGGAAGCTTGCTTTTTAAAGCAGCTAATGCTGTTTAAATCTTTGATTACCTGCCTAGGGAAGGGAAAAGATATCAATTAGGGTTTTGACATTCTATCTCCCCCTCTGTTTTTCTCGATGAATCTCCCCGCTGTTCTTTATCCATCATTTATGTGCTCTAATTTCTGTCCCATTAAATTAATCTTTCAAAGAAAATTCTCTTCTTATCTTCCTTCTCACTGGAGGAAAAAATGCATTCTTTTTCCCCCCTTGATTCGTATGAAACATTTTGACTACTATTTTCCCCAAAAGAAAGAAAGAAAGAAAGAAATAGCTTCATTGCTGGTCTTGCATTCTGGGAGTCATGACGCCAACATCGTAGTACTGTGGAAAAGAGATAATGCAACTACAAGAATTCTCAAGCGAGTTCTTAATCATCGATATTATTTAGGATAATATTTGCGTTAATATATGAGGAGATTTTAACTACGATTACTAATCATCTTTTCAATTCAACTCCTTCACAAGTCACACCATTGTTGAGAGTTGAATAAGAAAAGTTTCAGTTAATCTTCATTTGGATTTATCAACTGAAATTACAATATATATATATATATATACACATCTAATCTAAGTCTGTAAGAGGAAATAAGAAGAGAGATTAGAAGGGAGGATTTCTTTTACTTTCATTTGCAAAGGTGGGGGAAGGAGACAGAAATTGAGGTGGCGAAGCGGCGGAGGAGAAAGGAGAGAGATGATTTCATTTATCATTAAAAAAAACAAATAAAACAAAAGGTGAGAGAAGATGTTTTGGCTTGTTTGTAACTCCGTTAGCCTGAAGATGACGCCATTTGCTGTCCGGTTGTCTGTCACATGCCCTTTATTAATTGTCCTATTTTTATTAGTTTGTTTACCACGTGGCAGGAGATGTGGTATCACCCACAAGACTTTCTCCTATATTACACTCGTCCACGTATGTTGATTGCCTAAAATCCCGTCAAACACTCTTTAGTCAAATTCGTGTAGTTGCTAAAATGTTTTAGATCGGGATTTTGTGGATACATAAGATTGAATAGATTGTACAGATGAGGGGTTAATCATCGAGGAACCTCCTTCAAATTGAAGCAGCTGTACAATCCGCCACACTTGGGTGGGAGACTACGCTAGCGCTTTGTTGCAATTTAACTGTACTCTTAAAAATGCCATTCATCTCGGACATATATTTATAGCTGGCTATTGAATCAATTAAAATGCCTGAATTAATTGCACGCAGAACGTAAAGTTCTTTTACGCATTTTCCCAGAGCATGGGAATATTTATGTAACAAGTGAACTATTCAATGTGAAATTAACTAGGCCGCTTTCTGCATAAAAAAAGTTCAATTTTTTTAGTACATTGAAATAAACACATTAAGTAACATCATTGAGTCAATTGAAAATACTCTGTTCTTTCTACCTAATTAATATCACCTAATATTTCTATCCTATCTTAATCCTGTGATGATCTCCCCAACATTTTCTTGTTCCTTTTTGATATTATGCCCAGCAAGATCTCAAGATGATAAGAAGGGGGCTACACGTTGACGTTGAAATGACCTAAATGGAATCGCAGTCTTGAAACTCCGAAGGATCAGGGGAGAGACCTCTGAATTGAGATATACCAGATCGGATCTTGAAAGCTGGATTTTCTGTTGGGATGGCTTCTTCATGTCATCAGCCGCAGCACTGGTAGAATGAGCAAACAGCCAAACAGGCAAAAAATCAGATACGATATAGAGTCCTAATCCACCCGAATGGAGGCTAACTGGCACTCTAAAAAGTTGAGAAATGCCAGCCTCCAATCCATTTGGAGAATAACGACTCCTGCTACAATTTTACGAACGCACAGCATACCAGCAAATCATTTTTCTAAGTTCTACAGAACCTTGACGGATAAGTAAAACTCAGTTAACGGAATGGACAAGAGTTCTGTCATTAAAGAAATATTTAAGGCTGATAAAATGAAGAAAAACTAAGTGTTCAAAAAAGAGAGTTCCTTTTCCTTTTTCCTCTCTTAAGCTCAAATGCATGCCATTTTTTTTTCTCCCCTTTGATCAGCCTTTATAGTAATGGAAATTAGCTTGGGGATAGATAGAGAGCAGAAATACGTACCAGAAAGTAACTTGACAAGGGCATAACCTGTTCCAACGCTGCCCTAGATAAGGTCTTGTACTTCTCGGTTGTGATCAACTTTTTTGTTAATAGCAAAGCGATACCACTCACATTCCGCCTACCTACAGAGCGCTGCTCTCGAAGGGAAAAGCATAAGTAAATCCACGTCGGACCACAGAAACCAAGTTGAGAATCAGTCAGTACATAGAATTTTTGTGCACAAGTACATACCATGACAGTAAAAGGAGGAGCGGACATGATAGTTTTGAATACATCACAGATAACGCCAAAAGCAAGAGAGATTTTTGTGTTTATATGGACACCCAGCAGAATGAACGTGGCAATAGCTGCGGTGAAGATTAGCTTCAACAGGAGACGCGATACCAGCTTCTTCTGATAATGCGGACACAATGACAACAGAGGCTTATTATATTTGGACTTTCTATGATTTCAGGAACTTCATTGCTCTAGCAGGATGATTGGATCCTTGAAACAGATCAGCAGTGCATGCCTCATACGACAAATAACCTGTAACTAATCTTCACACGTATCGTATTCTTGCTAGTAAGATTAATCAATCATTCCCATCAATCAGACAAACTTTTCTTCTGCAGTTAATCATATCCTTGTCTGCAGGAACACTTCAATGCTTTTGTCAATTTGCAAATTATCGACAAAATATGTTAAGATTATAATAACAAATATGTATGTGGAGTCTGTTGTGCTTCTCAAACGTCACTTTAACAAGCACACACACATACAGGGTCAGATGTAACAAAATAAGTGCAAACATTAACTTAATAAAGCACGTAATATTTACGTGTAATTGAATCGAATGGAAAGAGTAATGTGAGATCAAATTATGACAGACCTGTCCCTTTTGGGAAGCATGAGCGAAGAAGATGGAGAGGTAAGTGAGCTCTGGCTCAAGCCCAAGACCGTTGATGGTTATGACGAGGGTGTCGTCTGGGTGAAAATCAGCACCCCTTGCAGGATCCCAACCATAAGAGGCAGTTCAACACCATTGCCAGGAAGGTCCTCCTTGAACGCCTCCACTGCCTCATTGCTGATGATCTGACAAGAGCTTGTGCTGCAAGGAAATCAAACCACATATTCTGATCCTCTTTACACCAAGAAAAATGTTATGTACTTAAAGTTTACTTTTCCCAGCTTTCGCTATAAGCTCATTGAAATGCAGATTAATGCATTGTCTTCATGGAAAACGAACCTAGCACACAGCAGGAAGCTGATGAGATAATAGTAATGTATAGTAAGTCATTGAAATAACTAGTTCAATCATTCTGAATTAATGAGAGAGGTCTGCAAGTGCTTCCATGATTCAATTTTGTTGAATATCTTGCCCTAATGGATCATCAGAAAAATCTTGTGAACCAAGGTCATTGTCAAACTTCTTTCCATTTAACTAGAGATGGATAAATTAGTGGACTCTTGAAAATTTTTCATAGGGGGACATTTACTTATGCTTGATGAATACAAAAAGACTTTGGCATCCCGTTCATTTGACCTAGAAGTGTACGAAAGGTTTATTTGATATATGCGACTGAAAATTTGTGGGGAGAGTTCAACTTCGCCATAGCGAGAGGAAGAGACCAAAAGAAATCACGTTATCTAATCGTTAAAAATCATGATGACAAATAGAAGACAAAATAAAATTGTTTACAGAGAAATTCCAAAAAAAAGAGAGGAAGAAATACCTAGCTGCATCCATAGTCCCATACATTTTCTTCATGCCCTCCTTGTAACCGGGAAACAAATGGGAAAAATCCTCTTGTACAATCATCATTAGCGGAGAAGCAACTAGAAGTAAAAAATGGCTGGTCCAGTAAGGGATTTTGACAAGGTAGAACAGAGAGATTCGTGGAACAAAAGTTCTAACTAGACCAAAATTGTGCTGTTATCTATCATCTTCTGAACATTCTATGCAGTTATTCATTCAGCAATGTTCATTGACAATACAGATTATGAAGTTGATAGGAGCAGTTCATGTTCACAAGGGAAGTGAAGTGATCACAGCAGAACCAGCAGAATATAACTCACCAGAAGAGTAACTACACCGGTTCTTCAGTGACAAAGATCATCTGATTTTCTGGTTCACATACCAAACAGAGCAACGATCAAAAGTTCTCAGGCTGTTCATCGATATCCCATCCAGAACTCACCGGAATGGAAACAGAGTATCTATGTGTGGCGGAAGGTTCAGAGGACTGCATGCGGAAATTTCAGGAGACAACGAAGAATCAGACGGAAAAACTACAATGAAGAGAAGGACGCAATTGTCACTGTCTTTTCTCTCTATATTTCCATAATTCGAAAGAAAGCAAACTCAAATCGACTCTCACAGGCCACTGCTCTTCGTACCAAACTTAATGCGAGCTCATCAGCAATGGAACCGAGACGCGTTCTCTCATCTCGTGCGGTGTGCAGATGCATGCGAGAGAAGAGTAGGTAATCAGTCTCGTCGTACGCTGCCGCGATGATGCCGGCGATGCGCCTCGCAGCTGCTTCAGCGCTCACCATCTCCGAATTGCTTAGAGAGAGCACCCTCGCCGATAGGGAGATGGGGAGAGACCAGAGAGAGGGTAGGTAAAGCTCGGCGTGACCGCGAGGAGAGGATAGTTGAAATGCGAGACGAGGCGCGGGGAGTTTCTGTATATATATATAGTTGGAGTTGCCGCTGGGACCCATGCTGTCACGAGCATCATCCCATGCGTCGTTCAACGCTTAATTCATTTGACAGTTATCCGGCCACAATTTCAGGGGAAGTGACTCATTGAATGTGTGCTCGATAGCTTGGGCAGGGCAGAAGTGGGTGGAAGAAAGAAAAACGGGCTGAATTGGGCTATCTAATGGGTAAGCTCGTATGGGCCTTCTTCATGGTAAAGGGTATTTGATAGCAGGCAGGCCCAATTTCGAACCATAAGCATCTTTGAAATTATCCTACGAACTAAAATCAAAGACTCGAAAACCAAGTGGTCTCGAGTTTGGTGCATATTCTACTCGCTAAACTCCTGGGGCATGCTATTTTGCTCTCACGGTCCCTTATTAGACTCATGAACCTCATTATAATATATAAACTTTCACCATTTTGCCCCTATAGCACTACCGGGGACAAATAGAAAAAGTGGGGGATCTCCACTCACTTTCGGGGCAAAAGAAGAAGAAAAAAAGCACCACTATTTTGTGCCTTAATCAACATGCTGGGGGG
>CXYZ01003466.1:639163-690058 GCA_900006705.1 Sonneratia caseolaris | reverse complement strand
AATATTATTTATTAAACATATCATTTAACTTGATTGATGATCCAATTTATAAATTCATATTTACACTAATTTTAAATTAGTTTAAAATTTTAAAAAATATGGTTCATATGTATACTTTTTAAGGGTTAAAATTTTTTAAAATAAATAAATCCCCTCATTAATTCAACCTTTTTCACTTGCCTAATTTTCTAGACTGATTCCTACAACCCTTTCTTCAAAGCTTTAGGGCTCCGCAGGTCACAAATTCTCAGGATGTGAAAGCAGTCAGTGTCCTCCTTTGACCGATAGTCACGTGTCATTGAATGCCTCTCGGACGTAGTCGTCCATGAACCTGAGATACAGTTACCAGATGACAAGCCGCCGGGCAATTGTATATTATCGAAATCACCGGTCTACGCCATGACGGATCACGAGCCTCTACCTAACTAGAGCGCGCAGCGATAATGTCCATCAAAGTTAAGCTCTAAGAGATGAGAAGAACACCGTCCTGCCTAAGATTGCGGTCTAAACGAGGTGGCCGTTTTAATGCTTAATATTAAAGAAAATTATAATAAAAATATTATATATTTATTATTTTTTATACTTATGTTTTATATATTTTATATTTAAATTATATATTTAATTTTAATAGTTTGTTAATATGATATTTTAATTATGCTATATCAACTAAGTTTTACCCTAAGTTGTCATAATTAATATTTAAATATATTATAAAATTAAATATGTATATATATAATTAAAATATTCATGTTAAAATAGATAGGATTGAAAAGTATCAAAATAAGTAAATATATAGAACTGTTATTATAATTATGATGGTAGTATTATATGATATAGAAATTTCACTACTTTAAGTTATACTCCAACACACTTACACACATACATATGTATATGTATGTGCATGTTTTTGTAGCTAAAATTTCAGACAAAAATACCTATTTTTAAAACGTATTTTGTTCTGAATAATTTGTTATCGGACTAAAAATCCGATATTTTTAAGGTTAGGAAGAAACAAAAATTATGTAACTAAGTTTGTGGCTCCCTTTTCCTTCTTATCTTCACGTTCTCGGGGCGGGGCGGGGCGTTTCGAGTGGAGGGAGGGTCGTGAATTTCGTTACCTTACAATTTTGTCATGCTTCTCTGACATCTTGATCCCCTTTCCCCTGTCGTCCTGCACGAAAAGTTGAATCAGCCCAACTTAGACAGGTTAAATCATTGAAATGTTATAAAAATTTTATTATTTATAAAATTTAAATTTAATATATTATTTAATAATATAAAGATACGTTAATGTTGAATTTTGGGCAGTTTGTATTCAAGAAATGAACGTAGTGACTCATAAAAGTTTGAGGGGGATTGATCTGAATGGACTTTTCCTCCTTGTCATTTTCGGATTCGGCAACGTAATGATCGAAGCAGGTCGGTGGCCGGCCCGCATTTGTATAACGCAGTGCTACGGTAAACACTAGGAGATGTGTTTATGGCAACGAGCCAAAGCCGAGGCCATCTACGAGAATGCGGGAATCATTCGACACTCCCACGTACGCTGCGGCTCACGTAGTCGTGATCATATCGCACAAAGTCCGATGCGGGTCTTGTGAAAGTCCTAGTTGGGTTCTTGATTATCTTGGCCTGGCGAACGAGATAATTTATCCCGGGCAAGAACCCAACGTGTCTTGCATAACTCGGATGTCCTGAGCTTAGATCTGCTGAATCAGCATAGCGAAATAAGAGCAATTCATCTAAGCTTTGTCGATGATCTTAAGCTGATTTGAAGTCTCTCTCAATTAATCAAAGTATCAGAGGAGTTGCTTATGACTGCAGTGTTGCTGCTGAGAAACAACAAATTGATCTGAATACGAAAGATATGGGTGGAGGGCACCGGTGATGGGAATGAAGGGACCCTGCTGATCTTTGCCCATCCCACTATCATTTATTAACATTTATCTCAGAGCCAGGGCACTTGCTCTTCAGTCTCTATCCCCCTGTCTCTTTCATTTCATGGAGGAGGAAGAAAGAGAGAGGAGCGCAGGAAAGACAAATAGCAATAAACATTCATATTACAGTCACAATTCCTCGACCCAAAAGAGATATTCCCCCGGAGGATCTCAACTGATCATCGATTAGCAAAAAGGCTAATAAAGCAACCGAAGAAAAGCAAGCGGAGGAAAGTAGAGAAAGAAGGGAACTGAACACTAAAAGATCAGTCCCCCACAGCGCATTATCATTCACACCTTCTCGTCTCACTCCTCTCCCTGTATAGACTTCCACTCTCATCTCCGTCCAAATCCGAATTCCACTTTTGCTCTATTGATTGGTTAGCTCTGACCTCCATCATACTGCTCTCTCATTTACTGCTTACCAGTGATCAGAGTTCTCACTCTCCCCCATCCTCTCTATTCTTGATTTGTCTGCGCTTGTGGGTCGTCAAACTGTTCTGTGCAATGCATTAGACAGGCAGAAAAAATCTTTATATTCTTCTGCTTTATCTCTTCACATTCATCGACTTGATCGAGCTGGGGAGGGTGTTTATCCTTCAGGCTACTTCTTTCTTTTTTTCTCCAGCTTTAACTTCGGATGCAAATGGATTTCCTGTGAATCTTCTTCAGAGGACTGGTCAGAGATGGATCTTGAGGGTATTCCTGGCAGCAGCAGCAGCAGCAGCAACCGAATTAAGGTAATCAGCATGCAACATTTTCTGGTGGTTCTCATTCACCGCACCTCGGAGATGACGACTCTGTCGACTGATCAGCCTCCGTGGAGTTCTAGTTTTTCTTTGTTTCATAAAAATGAAAAGGAAAAAAAAATCTCTCTCTGGTTATCCATGCTCTTTCTAGTCTAGTTTCTTGGAAGGAATGGTGTTTATCAATGCTGTGTCTTCTTGAAGCTGTAAAAATTGCTTTATTCAAATTCCAAATCCAGATGGGCTCTACTGGTAACTCCCCATGTTCAATTCCCAGAGACCACTCTCTCTCCTCATCTTTTTTTTCCTCCAGAAAATGTCAAGCAAGAAACAGTCCCCCCTCTCTGGTCTGTTTTTCTTCACGGATGCATTGTGAAAGAATTCCTCAGAAATTTCATCATCTGTTTCCTCCATAAATTCCAACATTTCCTGTACCTGGTCAATGTTGCAGAGAGACTCATGGAGGACCGTTCTTGCACTAGCCTACCAGAGCCTCGGCGTGGTATATGGAGACCTCAGTACGTCTCCTCTATACGTCTACAAGAGCACGTTCGCGGAGGACATTCAACACTCGGAGACGAACGAGGAGATTTATGGTGTCCTGTCCTTCGTTTTCTGGACACTGACTCTGATCCCGCTCGTCAAGTACGTCTTCATCGTCCTCAGGGCCGACGACAATGGCGAAGGCGGCACATTTGCTCTGTATTCTCTCCTCTGTAGGCATGCCCGAGTGAGCTCCCTACCCAACTGCCAGGTGGCCGACGAGGAGCTGGCGGAGTACAAGAAGGACGTCAACGTGAGGGGGAATGTTGGGTCGAGCCTGAAGTCGACCCTCGAGAATTGCCCGGTCCTGCAGAGAATACTGCTGGTGTTGGCTCTGCTAGGAACTTGTATGGTGATTGGTGACGGTGTGCTCACACCTGCAATTTCAGGTAGTTCGGGAATTCCAAGGTTGCGTTGAATTTTCTTGCCTTAATTGGGTTTTAGACCCTAAACAGATCAACCAAGCTTCTCGCTGATAAAAATCAGTGGCCATGGATCCTTGAGTTTTCGATTATATGATCGGGAATTGAGTGATTGGAGATTGAGGGTGAAAACTCAATGCACTGCATTTTACCAGGGGGATCTTCATAGAACTGGCGAGTAAGCTGTCGGATCATGAAACTAAGACGGGCAAAATAGGGGTGAGTTTGAGATTTAGGGGGATAAATACAGAAGATTTTGGAAAAGATCTCTGTAGTATTCTGTCTAGGTCTAGATTCTGATCCACAAGTGCATTTTGCTCGAGGTAAATGGAGGGCATCGTACTGTTGTTGATACGGAGTTCTAGCTTATCTTGATGATGGCTTAAGTAGTGTTACTGGAAATGACCATCTAATCGGTTGACTGATTGGTTACACTTCTACTCATATCTTTTGTATGTTTGCAGTTTTCTCAGCTGTGTCAGGCTTAGAGCTCTCCATGGCCAAAGAGCAGCACAGATGTAAGTCTACGAAGAAACTCTGACTTTTCAAATATTTCAAGTGTATGGAAATTAAGCTCTTTCACATGTTAATTGTAGCAATTCATTCAGTTTTGCATTGTGATTTTTGGTGCATCCCAAAATCTATGATATATGCTTCAGAGAATGAAGATTGCCATGACCGAGTAGAATTCAAGTCCAGAGACCTTTCTAGGTTTTAATCCGTTTCTTCGCTTTTAGTGGCAAAGGCATCTATCTTATTGTGATCATATTAGGTATTGGGCATCTGCTGCTGTGTATAGTATGCTATGAAGATTATGATCAAACAAGAGTTGGGTACTCTCAGTTGGGTCTTCTCTATTAACTTACTAGGAGAATAAGACACTTTCAATACATCGGAAACTGTTGATTCCCTTTTAAAATGCCAACATGAAATTAGCGGACAAGCAGAGACTACCAAATTTTGTTGCGGGAACCTTAGCCTTCATAATGAGGACAGACTTAGTGTTCCTATCAATTCAAATCACCATCAACTGATAAAGTATTATCTTTTCATGTTGTGGAAGGAGGATGTCTTAATTACCTAAAGGAAATGTGCAACGTGTGGCAATGACAAATTGAAGTCTCTAATCAGTTTTTAAATTATTGTGAAGCGGCCTCTCTAGAAGGCAGGGGCTCATTATCAACTTGAAATCGGATAAGATCAGCTTTTGCTGCAAAAAGCTTTTTTGAAAAATCCAGTTATTGCAGAGTTACTGGTCGTGTTAGGTTGTCACTGTCTCCAAGTTTGACCGTTCAAAGCTCCGTAAAACGATGATTGAGCTCACCCAGTAAAGCATGCATAACCATGAGATTGGTGTTTTAGATTCTTCGGTGCACTCATATTTGCCATCATCACTCTCTCTTTTTATTTTTTTATTTTATCAATATCCAAGGTATTGGGGTCGCGTCGCCCTCTGAGGCACTGAGGATAGCTGCTCCAAGACACGACACTCTGATTATCATAGATTGCACCTTGTGCGGATGAGTGAGTCTGTGGTCTAATTTTAAAATCGGGGTTTGGGTTAGCGGTGTATTTCTCTGCAATTACAACTTTTTTCGCCTTTAAGCCTGCAAAACAGTCATTGAAACCTGCATTCTAGTAGGGACAGTCACATTTGTATAGACAACCAACTTGTTTTCCATGACACGGGGCCATCCTGTCAGCATCAACTTCAATAAAATAGTGTCCAATCGGGTAGGCCTGCTCCCTTTTGTAGCTTTACTGGGTGACATTTCTTTACCAACCATTCTTGCATCACGATCCACTACCATTGACAAAGCTCTTGGGACCTGAAATGACATCTCTTAGATTTGGCATTTTCTAAGATATAATATGCTGCATTGATATTGTAGCACTGACGCTAATAAGCTATTACCAGTTACGGAATATGATTTAAATTCAATAACTTGAACAATTCTGAGATGGCAATTATTCTAAAGAGAGAATAACTTTTAAGATCATCTTAGTAGAGCAAACCTGTTACATCTGTCGACCTGATATAGCCTTGTCACGGTTGAAGGTAGAAGTTCGTACCTTGATTGCTCATTCTTGAATACACTGTAACAGGATGACTCTTCTGCAGATGTTGAAGTCCCAGCTGCATGCATAATACTTGTGCTCTTGTTCGCTCTGCAACACTATGGGACCCATCGAGTGGGCTTCTTGTTTGCTCCGATAGTGATCACATGGCTTCTTTGTATCAGCATGATTGGCGTATATAACATCTTTCACTGGAATCCAAACGTCTATCAGGCCCTTTCCCCGTATTATATGTACAAATTCCTGAAAAAGACTCGGAGGGGAGGGTGGATGTCTCTGGGAGGGATTTTGCTCTGCATAACAGGTAACGGGCATGTTATGTACAGGAAATTGCATAAACTGTTTTGAATTTTATATTCTGTTTACGACAGAGTTGATTGTCAGAGTGATTAGATGTTACAACCTTTTCTATTTTTGTTGGGATTTAGGATCAGAAGCTATGTTCGCTGATCTGGGGCATTTTTCACAGCTGTCGATCAAGGTACAGGATCTCTCTCTCTCTCCCTCTCTCTCTTTTGTTTTTTTGGAAAGATGGTACAGGATCTAATTTACCATGGTCGATTTTTTTTTTCCTTTTCTAATGATCACTTGCTACTTTTCCATCTGGCTTGTGCATGCTTATAAGACGTGTGTTATTTGCTAATGGTCCCATGAAGCCCAAATACATGATGGTTGAAACTACACAAATCTAATCCAATCAAGAAAGGAAATACTCTTATTATTTTGTCATTATCGTAATCATAGATAGGCCAATGGTCAAGAGAACATATGTTGAATCTCTTTGGAAGAACACAGAAGAAATGATTTAGTAGCACATACTATAGTGCATTCATAATTGTGTTCGTGAACGTGTTCCAGCTGAATTTCATCGATGAGCATTTCTGACGGAACATATTACTCACAGATAGCATTCACCTTCGTGGTGTATCCTTCCTTGATCCTCGCGTATATGGGACAAGCTGCTTACCTTTCTACACACCATAAAATGGAAACGGACTACCACATCGGCTTCTATGTATCAGTTCCCAGTATGTCTGAAAACAATTTCTTCTTTATGTAATACAGTGCTTAAGCTTTACGATTTTGAGCTAATTCACTCTTTCTTTTCAGGGAAAATAAGGTGGCCTGTTCTGGTGATAGCGATACTTGCAGCTGTGGTCGGGAGTCAGGCAATCATCACAGGGACATTCTCGATAATCAAGCAGTGCTCCTCTCTTGGATGCTTCCCCAGGGTCAAGATTGTTCATACGTCCTCGAAAATTCACGGGCAGATTTACATACCCGAGATCAACTGGACTCTGATGCTGCTTTGCTTAGCAGTTACTGTTGGGTTTAGGGACACGAAACGCATGGGCAATGCGGCAGGTACTATATACAATGCCAAGCTTATTCAGTAGATGTCAACGTATTGCTAGAAGTTCTTGCTTCGTCGTTTGTCACTTTGGGATCTTAAAGGGTAAAAATTCTGTCATTGCTTCTGCAAAAGCACCTGTTTATGTAGCCAACTTGATCAGGAGCATTCTCTTTCTAAACTTATGTCCAAATCTTCTTTAGCGTTTTGTCTCCATGTCATCCCTAATGATTTAAAGCAAACCTTATAATCTTACTGAGAGAAACAAGATAAGGATATTTATTTGAGTTTGTATCGATTTTTGCTGATTCCTTCATTCAGCATTCATAGTAATTTGTGCATCGTTAATCTTCTTTTGAACAGGTTTGGCAGTAATTACTGTAATGCTTGTGACCACCTGCCTGATGTCCTTGGTCATTGTCCTTTGCTGGCACAAGAGTATATTCCTTGCTATTTGCTTCATATTCTTCTTCGGCACAATCGAGGCACTCTATTTCTCGGCATCCCTCATCAAGTTCCTTGAGGGGGCATGGGTACCAGTCGCCCTCTCACTCATCTTCATGGCTCTGATGTACGTTTGGCACTATGGCACCCTGAAGAAGTACGAGTTTGATGTCCACAACAAAGTTCCCATCAACTGGCTCCTGGGCCTTGGCCCCAATCTAGGAATTGTCCGGGTTCAAGGCATCGGCGTGATAAACACTGAGCTTGTCTCTGGGATCCCTGCTATCTTTTCCCACTTTGTCACAAACCTCCCTGCCTTCCACCAAGTTGTGGTATTCCTCTGCATCAAATCTGTTCCAGTGCCGCATGTGGGGCCCCAGGAAAGGTTCCTCGTGGGCCGGATTGGCCCGAAGGAGTACCGGGTGTACCGGTGCATAGCTCGTTACGGGTACCGTGATGTCCACAAGGACGACTTAGAGTTTGAGAAGGACCTCTTTTGCAGTATAGCAGAATTTGTCAGGTCGGAGAGATCAGAATGCATTGTGGGTGTTGATGAGAACCCAGAGGATGAGAACATGGCAGTTGTTGGGACCTCATCCTCTAACATGGAGGGCATCCAACTGTGTGAAGAGGATGTTATTTCAGAATTGTCCTCGAAGGGAGATAATTCTTTGGAACTGCTAGCGATGAATTCTCCAGATAATAATAAGCCAAGAAAGAGGGTGAGGTTCCTTGTGCCCGAATCTCCGGAAATGGATGGGGACATGAAGGCAGAGTTGAAGGAGCTAATGGAGGCACGAGAGGCGGGTATGGCATTCATACTGGGACACTCTTATGTGAGGGCAAAGAGAGGGTCGAGCCTGATGAAGAAGCTTGTGATCAATTTCTTTTACGATTTTCTGAGGAGGAACTCACGGGGGCCGAGCTATGCACTGAGCATTCCTCATGCATCAACACTTGAGGTCGGGATGGTTTATCAGGTTTAATTCAGCTGCTTGTATTTAGGGCGTAATTGGAGACTTGGGTAATGTTGCACATATTAGAAGAAAAAAGGAGGTTTTTGCTGCAGTAGAATCTTGACGTTTTACTGTTTGCACAAGAGGGTAAGTTATGGAAGAAATCAATCTATCTATACAGATTTGCCAACAATATATCAATATCTCATTCGTGTGGAATCCGCATCTTCAGCTAATGTGAAACTCTTAATTCGAACCCCGAATCGAGTCTCACATTGAACAGAATTTGGACGTTCCTCGCTGGATCCTTTCTACTGGACTGAACTTGTGCTGGAAAACAGGTGATTATTGGATTCGAAGCCCCTGAAGAAGATGAGTCAATCATAAGTTTCTCTAAAGCAGTGTTGATTATGACCATGAAAGGTCCTTGTTTTGTTTTGTTTTGTTTTCCTCTTTTCTTTACTGAGTGAGTGGTCCAAAAGAATGACTTGGCCTCAAAGGGAGAGAGAGTAGCTTATTATATATATATATAAAGAAAGTGACAGTGAACTGAATAGTATTGTAAGTTTGAAGCACGTTTCACTTCCTTTTCTGGGCATCGTCTCAATGCCAGGATGAGCCATTATGGCCCTGCCATGGAAGGACCTTTTCACTTGAGACCTACCACAATAGTTAGGTCATTGCATGCTCAATGTTTCTTGCTAGTCTCAATGTGCAAAATATGCGAGATCTTCGCGGGGAGACTTTGGTAGATTTCTAACATTGGATATGGATCTTAGTCATAAATACCTGGATCAGGCACCAATAGTTTTTCCTGCTTTGGATGTGGTCGAAATCTTGGAGAACCCAGGACTGTGTTCTTTTCTACGTGAAAGTGTCTTAACGAAATAATTGAACCGCCATGGCTTGAGCAAAAAGCAGATACCATCAGAGGACTAGACGGAAACAGAGCATATCCCTGTGAGCGTCTCTCCCTCTCTCAGGCTTTAGTCCCCTTTTCACCTTCTCCTCTCTAGGCTTAACTCCATTCTGCTCCCCATAAAACCTTCATTGGAGTTTGCTCTCCCCTGTATGTCTTGTCCATTTTCTTCTCACCATTAATGAACATGTGCAAGGATTCTTGAACGGCAGAACTTTTATATCTCGGCGATCTTCCTCAGAAGGCAGAAAAATGAAAATGAGCAGAAATTGGGTGGCTCCTGTTCTCATTGTGGTTCTTCTCTCTGGGGTCTCATCAGCTTCAGCCTCTCCAGTTGCAAGTATGCCATGCTCAAACTTGTCTCCATGCTCTAAGACCTATGCATTTCTGCATTGTCTCCATGTTTCATGTTCGGGGGCTTATACTCATTCTTCAGTGTCGTGCTACCTAATAAGTAGGGATTCTGATGGTATTCTTCATCCGTGACAACTCCAGTAAAATAATCATCTTATATTTTACTTGCAGAAGTAATTAGCAGTGCTGCCTCGAATGTAGTCTCGGCTCTTGTCAAGTGGATCTGGTCACTTCAATCCACACCTAAAACGGGTATATGAGCATTCCACATAGTAGTAGGTCAGGTAAAAGTTACATGCTACTTGTGATGATTAATGGGCCTTCATCGAGTTCTGTTCTCCAGAGGTTTCTAGCCGTTCCATGATGAAATTCGAGGGTGGATACATGGTCGAGACGGTTCTGGATGGAAGCAAGCTCGGGATCGAACCGTACGCCATCGAGGTGTCCTGTGATGGGGAGCTTCTAGTGCTCGATTCCGACAACAGTAACATTTACAAGACCTCAATCCCATTGTCTCGCTGTAAGCTCTTATCGGGAATCAATCGCTGTGCAAAGAGAATGGCAGAAGTATCAATATCAACTTTTAATTAATGCTTGGCATAAGGGAGAAATGACTTTACTTGAAGACTAAGGAACCTTGTTGTCTTCATTTATTGTCATAAACTAATCTCTGCCTTTTCGAATATTAAGACCGTAATGCTTTTGTTATTCTGAAGACACCACTTCAAGAAGTGTCAGATTGTCAAGCACTTTCTTTTACATAATCTTTCAGTATGAAGCTTCGTTTAATCGGTTGAATTCCAGATCTTAACTCGCACATGTGCTGAATGGTTAAGTGGTTTTACTGCAGATAGCAGGCCTAAGCTCGTTGCTGGATCACCCGAAGGTTATTCAGGTCATGTGGATGGGAGAGCCCGAGAAGCAAGACTGAACCATCCCAAAGGTCTAGCTGTGGACGACAGAGGCAATATTTACATTGCTGATGCAGTGAATATGGCCATTAGGAAGATCAGCGATTCAGGTAAAACCATCATGTCTACCGTCCACAGGAAAACAACTCCAATTTTCTGTGTTCTTCTGTGTTGGAGACCCGTTTGCAGATCCTTCCTATTTTCCAGTCCTCCGGGAGACCGAAGACAAATTACACGGCCGTCACTTATCCTTCGAGAGTTGATAGTATCCATAACATACTTATACGACAATGTCAACAACAGAAATCTGGTAGCACACGAGGCATAGAAGTTTCTTCACAAGACGAGATAGGACAGATCCGACAGTTGATCAAAATGAACCAAATTCCACGGCCCAAGACTGGATCCTCATCTTAGATTGAGTTGGAATATCGTAAATGCAATGTTTCTAGTTCGGGAAAAAATATGTATCGGAAACGTCTAAATTTCTTTTCTTGGTGCAGGAATATCGACAATAGCTGGAGGAAAATGGGGCCGAGGGGGCGTCCATGTGGATGGCCCAAGTGAGGATGCGAAGTTCTCAAATGACTTCGACGTCTTTTACGTTGGCATCACTTGTTCCCTCCTGGTTGTAGACAGAGGGAACCAAGCGATTCGAGAGATTCAGCTTCACCAAAACGATTGCTCCCATGAAGATGTTGGCAGTTTCCATCTTGGTATACACTCGACTATTCCATGCCCCCGAAGCTATGATTGTCAACTTTCCGGGAATTAGTGAAAAGCCGGTTTCACTACAATTTTTGTGACAACTGCAGGAGTGGCAGTGCTTGTTGCTGCTGGGTTTTTTGGCTACATGCTGGCATTGCTGCAGCAAAGGGTTCGGGCCATATTTTCTTCGAAGGATGTGAGTGATTCAGGAACGTGATCATTTCCGAATGCAATAATAATAAAAATAAAAGTACAATCAATCAATCATCTTCACATACAGCGGATAGTTTTCTTCTCCATTTTGACGATAGTAAACTGAAAATTCTGCTGACAATTTTATCGCCCCTTTTTGCAGGATTTGAGAGCTTCAACAGTCAAGAAGGCGCGTTCAAGGATGGCACCATATCAGATGCCGCCTAAATTGATCAGGCCCCCATTAATTCCGCCGGAGGATGATACCGAATCCGAGGAGGCCAGTGACGGCCTCTTTTATTCGGCTGCAAAGCTCATCATCAACACAGGCTCGTCCATGGCTGAAATCATCGTGGGGCTGTTCACGAGTTTCTCCGGGAGGAAAAAGACCCACCACTATCCGAGGCAGGAGACCTTTCTGATCCCCGAGGAGGATGCACCTCCTCTGGAACCACGAAGTCGAGCTCCACCTCTGAAGAGAAGCTATCCGTTTATGACATACGATGAGGTTGAAAGGAGCGAAAATTCGGGGCAAATCCATGGCCCTGGCAGCAGTAAGTGGGTCGGAGAGAACCGACTGCCTCATCACGAACCCCACCAACAACAGTCGGTGCCTCATCGCAGGCAGCAGCAACATCAGCAAAGGTGATAAGGAAATTATGGCACAAGAATTGTTTAAGGATGTTCATTTCATGTTAGTTGTTCTGTTGCCATTCTGGTGCTTTAAACTGGCTTTGCCATGGCTTCTTGGGGTCGGGCTAGGATCCGACTTATCCCTTGCACTTTCAACAGGCACATCTCATCGGACCCTCAGACATACCACGAGAAGAGCTGCGAGACGAATGAGGTCATCTTCAGAGCAGTCCAGGAGCAAGATGGGCGGAGGGAGGCAATGGTGATAAAGGCAGTCGATTACGGAGACCCGATGTACAACCACCACAATATACGGCCCCGAATCAATAATTACACGGGCTTGGGTTACTCCAATGGATATTGAAGATCGATGATCTCATCACCTTCTACTAGGTCTAGACATCGCTTTCTATCAGATAAAGGGTAGATTAGTGAGTAAATCTTGTGTGGATAATGTCAGAGGAAGGCTTTAGCGTTTCCCCCCTCCCTTCTTTGCCTTTGCTTCTCCGCGGAGAAATGGGATCAGAGAATATATGAACTCACCCACTTGCAATGAATTGCAACAACTTTATACTTTGATACCCAAAAATCCAAACTTATATTCGGGTCATGAAAAAGCTGATTATCCCCATTCGGACTGTGGCCCCCTGACCCGTCCTCACTATTTTAAGAACTGCATTCTGCAAGGGCTATGGCTGTGTCCAGTGTACTCACGGGTCACCACCGGCTGCCGTTGAACCAGCCGCCCGAGGGTAGTTTGCAGCTCCCGATTGGAATTTGAGTATATGTTGAACTCGTCTAATGTCTGTCCATTGAAAGATCTATAAGGGGTCAAGGGGGAATCGTCCAGTTGACTTTCAGAAGATAGTAGCATACCTGCGTGGATCGGAACGGACTTAATCTGTAGTGACCTTTGAACGCAAGTTGACCAACTTAAGACATGGTTATGTACCAAAGAGACACAATTAGGTCAAAATCAGATTGCTGTACTAAAATGAAAAGATTTTATATTTAATTTTCACTAATCTCATATAGATATATATTCTTTATAAGGTTCTGTGAGAGAATTTTCCCTAAAATTTTGGCCTTGTGTTATTTTACATGACCCCCTATAATAACTATCAAGGATTAGACTCTAAAGATTTTACATTTCAAGACACTCCTCGACCAATAATACATCCACCAAAAATAAGGGGGGGGAAAGGGCTTAATGAAGAATGCTTGCGTGTGCCCGTTGCTCCATCCCCAAAAAAGAAAAACCTATAATTTCTTAATTCATATCAATTAATTCAAAAATTTACCCCATTTATAATATTTATAATTTCCTTAGGTTAAAACGGATTCTGGTAGGTAATAAAACAACACATCGGATACCCATTTTGGCCGGTAATAAAACAACAACATTTGGAATGGTGTTACCAAAACAAAAAAAGGGACAATATCCATCCCCTGTGAGCTGCAAACTCCCGGTGCACAAGTCAAGATGGAAGAGCTATCAGTCGCCGCATGGGCTGACATACTCCCGGACCACACAAAGCATGCTTGCCGATATTAATTAATATCTTCCCCCGAGCCCCAGTATAGCCAGCAGTAACGCTCCCATCGTCGTCTCAACGACGTTTCCGTTGCGACCTTTCTCCCAGTACGCTATTTATATACAATTTCCATGACCATCTCTGTCTCTCGTCCTCCTCCGTGTGTGTCTTCTGCGGAGAAGGATAACAGAGAAGAAAGAAGCCATTGCCGCTACCGTTAGTACGAGGGTGGGGTGTGCATCTCATCGATCTTCTCTTTGCTTCTCCCCCACCTCTGCAAGTGCAAGCCCCTTGGGAGAAGAGCCCTGTAATATAAAATATAAATATTGATCTTCTTATCGTTTTGTGTTTTTTCCAGCACATGACCGGTCACATCTTCGAGATCTCCCCCATAGGGGGTTCATCCTCGCACGCCGATGACGACCCCATGGATATCGCCGTCTACAAGCGCGGTTGCTGCTTCCGGATCCCCTTTGCGTCCTCTTCCGGTGGGCCCTCCTCGTCCACCGCCCTGTCACCCTGGTGGAGACGGATCGGGGGCGGCGATGCTGGTTCTGCGAAGGCTGCCAGCGAGCCGTGGTGGAGACGGGGGTGGAAGAAGGTGAGAGAGTGGTCCGAGAAGGTGGCTGGCCCGAAGTGGAAGACCTTCATCCGCCGGTTCAGGCGGAACTGGGCCAACAACCGATGTGCTGGGCTTGGAGCCGGGGCCGGCGGTGGTCAGTTCCATTACGACCCTCAGAGCTACGCCATGAACTTTGACGAGGGGCACGGCGATGACCTCGATGATGGGGACTCTATCCAGCGTGGGCGTGGCTTCTCGTCCCGGTATGCCTCAATCCCAGCATCTAGCAAGGGGTCCATGGACCTGGGGAGGGATGGCGGGCCGCACTTTACGTGATTCGCATCTGCATTATGTTGGCGAACTTGGGCAAAGAGAAAGGTGTTCTTGAAGGCCATAGTTGCGCCTGGTTCAAGACGGTAGCGGGTATATTATGACTCTACCTACTCCCGCATAAACGGTAATTTCTCGCTAGATGGATCCCTTCTATATACATCGGGACTGTTGTAGTTTCCACCATGGACGACGGTCAATGAGGCTTTAACAACCGACAACATAGACAATTCCTACGGACTCACCTCCATTTACAATTGTGCCGAGCCGATCCCCGTTTCTTTCTTCCTATCCTTGGGAAGGTAAACAAGTGACAACTCGCGTGGCTGGGCAGATCCCATGATTTCGGACAAAAGGACCGGCCAGGAAGAAAGATCAAGGCGGACTTTTGACCTTTAGTCTGCTGTGGAGGCTCCTTGTTTGTCATGGATGCAAATCTTGGGAACAAAAACTGTATGGTAATGTAAGTTTTGTTGGATGTGGAACGAGGATGTGTGGGCATTAACATCATACTTGTTAGAAATCTCATTATTGAAATCCATGTCAGTGCTGCATCTCAATCAATACAAATTTACGCTCACAAATTCTTCGTTACTTTGAAGGATATCTTTGAGAGCGTCCACATTGTCTTTTTGACAGCTGGGGCAAACGGATTTCCTCTGGAGTTCCTCACCTAGCTGGCCACATTGCTGCTCTAGCTCAGAGCTCTGCCTTTTATCCAGTTAAAGAAAGAGAATCTCTTTTATGACTCCATAGTCAGAAACATGCACAGTCGATTAAAGTTAAAAAACCCGAAATGCAATCATGGAAATGGCTAATGACCACTTATCTGAATGCAGATCGAATTCTTAAAAAAGGATATCTCGTCAACTCATGTAGGTCTCTTGTTTCACTTGTTATTGTCTCCATCAGCAAGACATGCTTCTCCAGGTCAACGCATTCCTGTTGCAACTGAAAATTCCTCCAGTTACTTCTTGACTCCCATATTTGAGTAATACTCTAGTCCCGTTCATTAAATAATAATTCAAATAAAAGATCTGTTCTGCACTTGATCATCTTTCACCTTCTTCATGAGGTCCTGCTCTGCCTGAAGCATTTCTTCTTCAATTTTCGTCTGAGAAACAATATAGTCCATCTTATCATCTGTAGATAACCCAGGTAGAGCTTCAATTTCTTCCTTCATAAACCGGTCTTCTGCTCCAAAGAAAACATTCCAAAATGATTCTTAGTCACAGTAGAGGGCAATTAATATATTTCACAGGGAAAAGCTAAGTCAAGGACTCTCAGAGATTGAATGACTCCAGCCGTATAGCAGATTAAGATATTTTGATGCTTATGACCATAAACATTTGGGCCTTCTTTGGATACCAAGATAAAGTTCATGTACGAAGAACGAAGACATACACAGCCAAATGGAAAAGTAGGTACCACCTTTACCAGAGTCTCCAGTTATATCTTCCTTAGTATCCTCCTCGTTGAAGTCACGCACCATTGTCAACATAAACTTCCTAAAATTGAGCATGAGGAGCACTTTAGCCCCAAAAACCGTCAATAATATACAGCAACAACTGACCTTATGCTATCATTGATCTTGAACATTTTGTTGATGAACTCGTCTCTGCAAGTCATGATCAGGGAAAAAATACTGTAAAGATTTTTTGACAATAGATTTGGTAAACAAAAGAAAGGGAAAGATAATTTATACCTTGATGATGATTCCTTGTTCTTTGACGGGAGTACATTGTCCCACGAGCATAAAGTTTAATCACATTTAGTCAAGCATAAAAAGGAATGTATTGCAAAATCTTCAAGCAATGAGAGCTATAGAGGTTTTGCTTGTTTGACGATTTGGAAGGGGGGGTGGGGTGTGGTGGGAAACTGAAAAGCTTGGGATGCACCTTGAGATCCTTGATACTGGATTTTACGGCACATATCTGAGCTTGAATGGTAGAAATCCTGGCCTGCAAGCAGTGGGAAAAAAGAAGCTTCATAAAAATCAAATTAGCTCTTAACTTTTTAAAAAATGATCAGTGGTCAAAATAAAACCTCTAACGATTGAACTACAGATTCGTTCAAAGCCAATTCAGCTTCGTAGCCCTTCAGCTCCTGCTCGGCAGTCTCTCTGCAGCGCTTTGCCTCTTCGAGCTTCACATTAAACACATGTAACTCAGATCCCAGTTCTTCTTGTCGCTTCTTCAAACCAGCAACTCTCCGCTCTGCATGATCTCAAAATGTGAGTGAGCACCTGTAGACCGTAACCCGCTCAAAAACAGGAAGCAGCTGGTGGATTACGCTATTCACGAGAGTAGCATCAACACAGTCGCATGATTAGACTCTGATATCGTACACGGTCTTTCAGTCATTAGAGCTTCATTCTCATCATTTAGCAGTTCAGCTGCTTCAACCGACTAAATTCTACAGGACGATCGTCACAGCAATGTGAAGATTTGAATTTCAACTCATTGTACAGAGGATAACCGGAAAGAGAAAACATCTCCGATTCCTGTCTGACACTCTGAATGAGAAATCGCATTTCCGCCGCTTTAAGTGTCTATCTCGCTACTGTCCGCCAGGAATTAGCCGTGAACTGAATTTCCCTCCATCAATATAGAGGCTATTGAGAAAGAAAAAGAAGAATCACCTCCTTGAGATTTCTCAGCGGCGAAGTCACGGATGAGTGTGAGGAGTTGCTTCTGATGATCTGCTCCCGCCATGTTCGCTCTCTCTTAACAACGATAACGTTCTTCTCAAGCCTCGACTCCTCGGGTTTGGCTTATATAGGGAAAAAAGAGGGGCCGATCTCGAAATTTGGGCCTGTCTATGGACTGAAATTTTGTGGAAACACGAAGCCCAACCCAAAGGCATCTTTTGTAAATTATCAATTTTTCGGGAGCTCTCTTTAGTAAATGACAATTAAACTGACATAGTGTGTTCAGCCTCATCTCAACTCAACTCTCTTGCTCCTCAGCGATCGCTTACGGCGAGCCATTGACAGGTGAAGAATCCGGCTGCGGGCACTTTGGTAGAAGAAGCTCACTTTTCTCACATACAACACCTTGGAATACCTCATCTGTGAATAAGTAAAACAAAGTCTTCGTAAGTCAGTCATCTTACCCGTTACCTCTGATGTCAAACTTAATTCTTACGAAGTTTTCTGGAGCAGATTTGCCTCGTTAAGTGATGCTGAAGTTAGTAGAAACGGGAAAGCGATCAGTAATAAAGCACTCTAGGTGCTCGACCAAATGTCTCTTTNCTCGTTAAGTGATGCTGAAGTTAGTAGAAACGGTAGAGCGATCAGTAATAACGCACTCTAGGTGCTCGACCAAATGTCTCTTCGATTATTTTGCAAATGCAAGCAGTGTTTTTCATTGTATTATAATCTCACATGGTGTCCCTACTGACCGTTAAATGCTACAGAATTTCTTTTCTTTCATTTTTTTTTTGGGAACAGGTGTAATCTTTGATTGATATCAAGATTTGTACATAAAAGAACTTTAACCACAAGTAATCTCTAATGGGCCAGCCAGCCTTGACAATTGGCATCCGCAATAATGCTATAGTTTATTATGATGAACCTTGAAGCCATGTATGTAGTAGTCTGCAGCCAGCTGTTCCTTCTCGATTGACCTCCTTGTGCATCAGTTTGATTTTTATTCATTTCATAGTTTTTTCACTACTTCTTTATATCCAAGTTGCATACTGTAATTTTGTCTTCCATAATTTGCAATACGATTCTTCCGCTAGGGATAAAAGAATTATATAGTGTCTTCTACCAAGAATGGCAGGGCAATGTTTTGAAAGCTAGAAGTGCCTTTTAACGAACTTATATAAATATATATTATAAATAATGATCCAAAAGAAGATAACTTGAGCTCATTACATTTGCAGTCATCTGTATTTAAGTATGATTTCCATGTTCCGTGGTTTAGAGTATTACATTTGCTAGAAAATAGTATTCAGTGCGGCCGCACTGATAACATGCATAGTGTACAGATCTTAAGTCTATTCTGTTCATTCTGAAGGTAGATATTACCATGCTTATTTTGTGATCCTCTGCTTAGTTANTGGTTTAGAGTATTACATTTGCTAGAAAATAGTGTTCGGTGTGGCCGCACTGATAACATGCGTAGTGTACAAATCTTAAGTCTATTCTGTTCATTCTGAAGGTAGATATTACCATGCTTATTTTGTGATCCTCTGCTTAGTTAACGTGAAGATGTGGTCTTCTGTTTCACTTGAAAGTTGACATAGTTGAGGACTTNTAACGTGAAGATGTGGTCTTCTGTTTCACTTGACAGTTGACATAGTTGAGGACTTTTGACATATTATCAAACTGTCAAGGAGAAGGGCCAGNCATATTATCAAACTGTCAAGGAGAAGGGCCAGATAATGACTGTGTCTTGGTCTGCTTCAAGATCCTCCACCTTTCACCGTCAACTGTTTCCTCCACTAAATCCTGCTACAGCTACTTTGATATGTAATGTGAAACTGTTATCTTCTCC
Source organism: Sonneratia caseolaris (assembly GCA_900006705.1). Taxonomy (NCBI): domain Eukaryota; kingdom Viridiplantae; phylum Streptophyta; class Magnoliopsida; order Myrtales; family Lythraceae; genus Sonneratia; species Sonneratia caseolaris. The sequence goes on along the minus strand of CXYZ01003466.1, from coordinate 670,934 downwards.
AATAAGAGGAAAACTTGGTTTCTCTGTTTCAAGAACCTCCTCGAAAACCCTTAACCAAGCATCCCCCTTGGGGACTGAGCAGCAACTTGGAGTGTGGGAAGAACCTGATGATGGCAGCGACAGTGAGTACGAGGATGAAGAAAATGGAAGTGAGATGGATGAGAATGATATGGATTTTGAGAGTGACTGGGAGCAAGATGTAGATAGCAGGTCAAACATTGCAGCTACGGGTAGCTCCTCAGCAAATGACTATGAAGAGGACTTGGTAAAAGGTACTTAACCATTCTTACTTTCCTTGCATCCATGCCATCAGTGAAAGTGGTTCTCAGAAGAAGCTTGTAAATATTGTCAACTGTAATGTGATAGTTGCTGTTTAATTGCTTGAAAGAAAGCAATTAGGTAGACATTCTAAGGGTCAATGGGTCTATCCTACTTCTCTTGCACCTCATTGAAGTTTTGCGGTATTTTTGTTGGTCAGAGAAAACAATTGTTTGTATTACAAACTTGTTTTACTTTTGATTAATAGAACATTGACAGAAAAATGTTGACGTCAGCCTGTCTAAAAGAAATGAATCTTCTCAGCAACATATAATAGGCACCACCAGATTCAATTAGTAAATCTCATACAGTAACTGCCATTTTTTTTCAATTGGATGGTTTGTGTAGCATTAGAGCAGATTGTAAGCCTTTTCATTGTGGTTAGCCTTTTTCACTTGACCTGCTTTCCTTGCCAGAGATGGCAGATATTGTGTCTATTTCCGTAGAGCCTATGGACAATTTATTATTTGGCTTCTATTGCAACAAATGATCTTGCATACAAAGATCAACAAATTATCCCAACCCCTAATATTGACTTTACCAACCATTTCAGAGGTTGAGCAGCTTCTGGGACCAGAAGAAAGAGCAATTCTGCAGGAGAACATGACTCCTAATTTTGACAAAATTTCAACTGTAATGTACTAAAACTGTCTCCAACATATATGGCCGATATTTTTTAGTTCATCAATATCATGGTTTATATGTAACAGGGAAAATGGGTACCATTGCATACTCTTGCGCTAGCAGGACAGATTCCTTTCATAGACAGGCTGCTTGAAAATAGTGTCCATATTGATATGGTTGATAAGGCAAGTTTATACGATGAGCCAGTCTGTATTAGTCTTGCATGAATTTTTTAGAACAATGAAACAGAAGAAAATATAGTAGTTCCTGGAAATATAACTGATGACTTCAGGATGTTTTTATCCTATTCTCTATGAACTGACAGTTTAAGTTGGCAGGATGGTCGTACTGCTCTTCACAAAGCAATAATTGGCAAAAAAGAGGCTGTGGTTAGTCATCTACTGAGGAAGGGTGCAAATCCTCATGTCAAGGATCGGGTTAGGGGAACTTTCAAGTTTTTATTCTACTAGAGATCCACACTGACATATCTTTTGATGCAGTAGCACTTTTATGGCAGCAGGGCTTATTTTGTTTTGTTTGGTTGAAGGATGGTGCTACTCCACTGCATTATGCTGTTCAAGTCAGTGCCATACAAACTGTTAAGTTACTGATCAAGTACCAAGTTGATGTGAATGTGGCAGATGATGTAAGCATAGGTTTAAATTTGTCCTACTTCAGCACCATATTACTGTTTATGTGTGTCCTGACAGTTCTTCCTTCAGGATGGATGGACCCCCTTGCATATTGCAATGCAAAGTAGGAACAGGGATATTGGGAAAATCCTATTGGTGTATGGAGCTGACAAAACAAGAAGAAACAAGGTTAATCCGATAGTAGTTCATGTTGAGGGGAATAATGGTGGTAGTGAAAACTCTTGCATGACCAAAGATACTGATACATTGAAATGCTTCTACTAATCCGTGATTGTCAGTTTCATGGTTTTGTCTAAATTTTCCACAAGGACATAAAAATGCTTCCATGAATTTTTTATTGTTGGTTTTTTTTTATGTCATTCCCCTCGGTATATACACACATCTTACATATATGTAAATATAGAATTTCCATTCATGGGTTTTGAAATTTGAATATCGCCTTTAATAGGCAGTTGTAGCATTGAAAAAAATGATGCTCTGGGGATCTTTTTGTTTGCACTTTCTGATGGACTGCTTGATGGTTCAACCACTTTCCTTGTAAAAACAAAAGTGGAGCTGGAAATTTCTGTCTGTTAATGGATTAAAAGAGATTTTCCCTCTCTCCCATTCATGAAATCTAACGTTTGATTGTTATTGCAGGATGGGAAAACGCCCCTGGATCTAAGTTTGTGTTACGGCAAGGACTTCAAGTCATATGATCTTGCCAAAATGCTGAAGCTTGTATCAGCTAGTAACCGTGATTATTGACAATTCTGGCCAAGGCACAACTATCTTCTCATCTTGCATTGTACTTTGCCAGAAAACAGTAAAAAGATTGTTAGGCCAGAAATTTTATGCTGCTTCCATAAAAAATTGGCATTGGTCTATTTTGCTGCTTATAGAAAACCTCTTGAAGTGATACTTCTTCCATGCCAACCCGATCAGAAACGACGAGCAAAACTGCTGCAGAATCATCTCTACCTCCACAAATTACCACCTGATCAAGTGGTTTACTCTCAGGAATGGATTTGGTTAACCCGGTGAAAAGTTGGTGCACATCCTCAAGATCGAACCGGAGATAATAGACAATACATTACTACTTTACATATGTCGTTCTTATCAGAACAGACTTCAAGGGTGCATTCTTCCTTCTGTCATATATATAGATCGAGCTGGTTACCTGTAAATGTAGAATTCACGTCTGTTGTAATTGAGCAAGTTTCATAAATTGGCCTTAGATGGGTGTATACATGGAAAAGGAAGTGATACAATTGTGCCTTTTCTGTAATCAAAATCTATTCGAGGACTTGGAAGTTTGAAAATCAGCATGGTGCAACATACGCCATGCCACGTTTAGCAGATTGATGGTAAATTGTGTCAAGGTCAACACAACAGAATGAAGAATCTATCGTAGATTGATCGGCTTCAGCGTCCATCGAATAACGTGATGCTACTTATTCCTTGGCAGGACAAGAAGATGGTGGATTCTTGACACGGTTGATCTCAAATCTTTCAGCAAGTGGAATCCCAAATTTCCAATCTATTATTGCATGACTTGAGAATATGACAATCAGAACTTGTGGCATCAGCTCATTTTTCATCGGAAATGATGGTCTAGATGCGTTCTGAAGATATATATGCCAATATTCAGTATTCAGTTGAAGTTATGATGCCTCTGAAGTTTGAAGTTAATCCCCGTGAGCAGACACCGAGCCCATGGGGAGAAAAATCTGAATTTACAAACCAAGGGCACAAAATAAGATATTACAAATTGGTACTCCAACTCTTAGCTGAAATGCAAAAGGACCCTTGCTCTCGACTTGCTCCCCGCGAACGGAAATCGCTGCAAACGAATTTCAGAGTGCGCTCTCTTCGTCAGAGTTCATCATAGCAATGGTGACATTCTCAGCATTCATTCACTGTTGTCGCTGCTCCTCCTCACTCATCTCCCAGCCATTCTCTCGTTAGTTTCGCCCATCCCCTGGATCCTCTGTTTCGGTCCCTCAGAAGCGCCCGTTGCTTGAGCATTTGGCACTGAGAAGGAAGTGCAATCATGGTGGAAGAAGAATGAGGTGTGTAGGCCGTCTCTGTCCCATTCTCCCCATCCGACACCCTCACCATGTTCTTTCAGGTAAAACTTCCACCTGCCTAATTGCTCCACTCGTGTCATCTGCAATTTTGCTGAGCTATATATGATGGATATGCGAGCAAACGGGAGGGTTTTCTCTGTTCACTTCGTCTACCTTATGAATCGGGGGTTATGAGGGTCTGAGAAACGTTGGACTTTGGAGGGAAATAGTTTTTTTCTGTTGGCAAGATGACTAATTTTGTTGTTGCTGATGCATTTGAAGTTGTATTTTGAGAGCTTGGGAGTCCTAGAAGACAAAGAAACATTATTTTCTGCAAGCAACAATCCACGTGTTTTTTTTGGAAAGTGAGTGATCAAAATCAATATGCAATACTAGCTAATTATTCATGGGCCCTTGATCCATAATATGAACTTCGATTTTTATGACACGAAGGAGCATTCTTGTTGACCATTAACCTGAACAAGGCTTGCAATTTTTTGTTGTTCGTTCAAGAGGCTTCCCTTTGAATTTGAACAAATTGATGAACTCATGAACAAATTTTTTGTTCAGGATTGAGTCTTTCCTTTTAAACATTAGTTTGTGTAGATGTACATGCTTATTTTCCAAAGGCCCAGCGTTTGCTTGTAGTAAGTAATAAATACTTGAATTTGCTCTTCCTGCTGTAGGCAGAGGGTACGATGAATGAAAGAGCTATTGCTACAGTATCAAAGGCATTAGAGGTATATTAACATTTAAACTTCACTGTGTGTCTATTTCTCATGATGTCATGTGATGTCCATTATTGTCTGAGTAATATAACTACATGGCAATGACAAGGAGATGCGTGTTTTCTTCCAAATGTGTCAATTATTCTTGTACTTTTATCGGCAGTGAGTTTCAGTCTCATTTCAATAAATGCTTGTATAGAGACAAGTGGACTGCGAGTTGGTTTTAATTCAATAAGTGATATATAAGGGGAAAAGATTATTTAATTCTTCTGAATTGAAAACTGGCTTTGATGAGAAGAAAAGCTAATAATGACTCCAGAACAATATCTTTCATCTCCTTCTGGAGACTCTTGGAAGCACATCTTTGTAAGAGAACCAATGTTCCTGTGTTCTCTTGATATTGCATGATTACTTTTTGTTCTCTGGGTAATAGATTTGTTATACCATCACGGCTTGATGCTGTATCGCTTGTGTCATGAACTGGTACTCACAAATACCTTCTCATTGCTGTCAATCAAAAGCTTGCCTATGTTTTATTGATTCTTATAGGAAACTGAGGGCATTAGCAACCTCAAGGTTCAAGCTGTTGAAGGCATAGCCAGTGTTGAGGTGAACTTTGACTCAAAGCATGTTTACCGTGGCATTGTTTGCTACTCTACTTTTGCAAGTTATCCTCTGGACTTAGAGTCTATCAAGGACTCCTGTCTTGATGACTTTAGTTGGAGCAGTTCTACTGATGCTTTAATTCCTGAAAGCACAAAATCTTATTTTCGGACAAATGCAATGTGTTTTTCATTTGGCTTTTGTACTTGTAGGCATCTTACATCTTCTTTCCTTGTTTGTTTACAGCTAAGAAAAGAGACGACTATACAAGCAACTGGGGTGGCTTCCAGTTTGGTCAAGGCCATACCGAGTGCAGGCTTCAAGTTACAAACATTGAATTTGAACTTTGCAGATGAAGAAGAGATCCTTGTCTGGATCTTATTTTCCAATCCTGAAGCAGAAGACAGGCCGTGGTTCTGAATATTCTGATCTTAGGTATAATATAATCACCGGTGTTAAAATCGGTAGTTTCTCATGTACAATAGCTAAAGAGAGAGCTTTATCTTGTAAAGTTGAAAGAAAATCTTTGAAAGGCCACATTGATCCTCATATTCAACTGGTGTCCTCTCTTTTGGATTAACGAATCAAGGAAGATCTCTCTTCTTTTTTTTCTTTTCTTTTTTTTATAATCATGGTGGCCCTTTTGTGACTGCAAACTTCCAAGATAGGCAGGGCAATTTACATGCTGGCTGTGTAGCAATAGATCAGGTGGCATTCTTTTAGCTTTGGCCTGCATCTTATGACAGAATTTGACAACGGGAACATGGTTTATCAGTCCAATTATATCGGAGTAAGTGGTATCAAAGTGAAATCCTAGAGGTGGTACCGAAGTTGGGGCTACTCCGATCTATCTGGATCATCTTCTGTCCTTTTGCTCTCTCGATTGAACCATATAACCAAGGCTCCCATTTTTAACTCAAGCAGATCTTAATAGGGTTTCCAAAAAAGGTAATATATTGAGCAAGTCCGACTCATCTGCAAGCGTAGACTAATGTTCAATGATGTGGTGATGCATGTGGCATCACATGCTCTGATTACATAATAGGAGAATCCTACTGCCACTGCCACTGCCACTCTCCGCTTTCACATATATATGCATATATGTATCCACACCACACCGACATGTATAAAATGTACGTGGTCTTAGGTTCGGGTCAAATGAAATAGAAAATCAAGNCTTTCCTTGTTTGTTTACAGCTAAGAAAAGAGACGACTATACAAGCAACTGGGGTGGCTTCCAGTTTGGTCAAGGCCATACCGAGTGCAGGCTTCAAGTTACAAACATTGAATTTGAACTTTGCAGATGAAGAAGAGATCCTTGTCTGGATCTTATTTTCCAATCCTGAAGCAGAAGACAGGCCGTGGTTCTGAATATTCTGATCTTAGGTATAATATAATCACCGGTGTTAAAATCGGTAGTTTCTCATGTACAATAGCTAAAGAGAGAGCTTTATCTTGTAAAGTTGAAAGAAAATCTTTGAAACGCCACATTGATCCTCATATTCAACTGGTGTCCTCTTTTTTGGATTAACGAATCAAGGAAGATCTCTCTTCTTTTTTTTCTTTTCTTTTTTTTATAATCATGGTGGCCCTTTTGTGACTGCAAACTTCCAAGATAGGCAGGGCAATTTACATGCTGGCTGTGTAGCAATAGATCAGGTGGCATTCTTTTAGCTTTGGCCTGCATCTTATGACAGAATTTGACAACGGGAACATGGTTTATCAGTCCAATTATATCGGAGTAAGTGGTATCAAAGTGAAATCCTAGAGGTGGTACCGAAGTTGGGGCTACTCCGATCTATCTGGATCATCTTCTGTCCTTTTGCTCTCTCGATTGAACCATATAACCAAGGCTCCCATTTTTAACTCAAGCAGATCTTAATAGGGTTTCCAAAAAAGGTAATATATTGAGCAAGTCCGACTCATCTGCAAGCGTAGACTAATGTTCAATGATGTGGTGATGCATGTGGCATCACATGCTCTGATTACATAATAGGAGAATCCTACTGCCACTGCCACTGCCACTCTCCGCTTTCACATATATATGCATATATGTATCCACACCACACCGACATGTATAAAATGTACGTGGTCTTAGGTTCGGGTCAAATGAAATAGAAAATCAAGCTGGGTTTGAATAATCTTGATCACCAAGATTTACAAACCCTGTTAGACTTTTCCAGTTCTTGGCTATGAAAACGAACATGCGGGATGTTAATGTGCAGAGGAGCTCCTACAAGTTAGTCCCGGTGAATGTTCATTTGATCAAGTTACTTGATGTAGACGTTCCTCGCATGGATCTACAGCAAGCAACAAAAAGGGTTTCGAGTCAAGGTATTCTATCTCAAAATCCCAACAAAAGTCGAAAGTCGATCGCTGGGGCCTCAATCACATTGTTATCGGATTGTCTTGAAGACTTTCCTCTAGCCATTTCCTTCTCCCTTCTGAATCACTGCTGACTCATTCACCGTTCTATGAGTATATCACTTTTACAACATGGATCGTGTCAAGACAGAATGTTCACGAGGCTGGCAACAGGTGCGCGAACCTCCGTTGAACCTTGTCTCGGCTGTTTTGTGGGCAGTCAATGATCAAGATAACAGGAAACGCCTCCGACTTGACTTAGAGAACAGGACACACAGCTGGAAACAGTGGACCTGTTGAGAAAACAGAGGACACCAGCACGGAGGTGAATCATGAACGTGCTACAGGATACAGAACAGAGGCCTCGGGCATCTTGCACTTCCCATTTAATTAATAGGGACACTACAGAACGTACTCTAATCAACAGAGCCAGTGGAAAGACAGGAGATAATTACTAGTTTTGTGAAGACACAGCCATTGGAAAATGTGTGTTAATTATTTCTTGGGCCCAATTGTGTTGGATGTTGAAAACTAAGATTCTCTGCAGAGAGACAGCCGTAACTTGGCATCTCTTGAGCTGTCATGCACTTACCAATCGGACTCTTTTTCTTATGTACACCGGCAAGCCAAATATATTATAATTAACCCAAATTTCAGTTAGATTGATCATCCACTAAGTGCAATGTTCTTTTTTATCATGGATTTTCTATATTTATAAGAGTTAAATCCAATATTTTACTTAATAAGGAGGGATTTCGAACAAAAGCTAACTAATCATTCTGGCAATCCAATTCAAACCTTCACCAGTTGCTTGAAAACCTCCTCCCTCCCTCCCTCCGTCTCTCCCTCTCTCTCTCTCGCTCTCTCTCTCTCTATATATATATATATCTGTTTCTGTGCTTGGATTTCTATTTATACTCAGTATATCACTCAGTAGCTTCCTTTTGTTTGAACAGACAGCAATGGCTCCTAAACTCCTCGCTTTCCTGCTGGCCACTTTTCTCTTGCTCAGTACTAAGGTCTAGTTCTCTAGCTCTCTCTTTGCATGGACTTTGAAGAAGTTAATCTCTGCTGTTGATTGGTTGCTATGGGTTGTTGAGTTATGACATTACCTAGTATCAATATTTATGAATCAACCAATCACTCTTTTCTGCTTCATTTTGTTATTACAGCAAATGACGTTTTTGGCATACTGTTCAGGTTTCTTCAACTGACGAGAAACAAATTGACAAAGTTAAGGTAATATGTTATTTATGTACTATGACACAAACTTGGAAAAATTATATGGTCACTTAAAGTGACTGACCAACGTCGGAGAACCAAGAAGAGGTCGCTGCATTTCTNTCTATGGTCACTTAAAGTGACCGACCAACTTCGGAGAACCAAGAAGAGGTCGCTGCATTTCTGCTATGCTTTCCACAACCTGCTGATATCATGAAACCTTCGTTTCATATGGTGCAGGATCTGCAGGGATGGGATCCGGTCCACGGCCCAGTCAAAGCACCTGCCCCAGAAAAGCCCCAGCTGCCACCGCCACCTCAGCCGTCTGCTAAGCCCCCGACTGCCCCCTCAATGCCTCCCGTGAGGTCCAAAGCAGGTAACTCACACGACAACGAAGTTTGCTCCCCCTTCCTCCTCCGGAGAAATTATGTTTTGAATTCTGAAGTTTGCCAGCCTGAAGTTCAATTTCGTGTTGGAGATACTGCTTCATTTTGCACCTTAAAAATTACTTGCTACCAATCTGCACCCTAATGTCATATTGTTTAGTTTATAACACACTGAGTGTCAAGCACTGTCCAATGATTAACCCAGAAGCCATTAGCAATCTGGTTCGTGTAACTACACATGATTATACGTACCGCAAAATCATCCGCTCCTAACAATCCTGGAACTCTGTGATGTGATCTGTAACATCATTTTGTCCCTGTCTAACCCTTTTAGGGTGCAAAATGTTCCGGAAACTTGAAGAAACTGCAGGGTTTAAATTGGAAGGAAGCATGCATACATTTTTGTTCATTTTCTTTTTGACCATTGTTCTTGTTTTTGGGGCCTGCAGATTGCATCCCACAGTGTGATCGAAGGTGTGCTCTGCATTCGAGGAAGAGGGTGTGCATGAGGGCCTGCATGACCTGCTGTGACCGGTGCAAGTGTGTGCCACCGGGTACATACGGCAACCGGGAGATGTGTGGCAAGTGCTACACTGACATGACCACCCACGGAAACCGTTTCAAGTGTCCATGAACCAACAAATATTACATGGCATTTCAATCTTTCTCATCAAGAAAACATTAATCTCTGTACTCCATCGTCTGTGACTTTTTTTTGGGCCCATTGTTCTCACTTTGCCTAGAAACTGTCTGCTGGAGGCCCCTGTAATAATTGTCGATGATTAAGGGTGTGGGAAATAAATAGTTTTCCATTCAAGTCTGATGCATCAGCGTTAGTTATGTTCAAGTTTGTGCTCGTTAATGCTGAATTATATCTATATCTATCTGATTGTGAGCTCAATCGTTCAATTTGTACTCGTTTTTTGGCACATTTGCAAAGAATCGTAACTCCCTCCGAGCTGATGGAGGACTAGCTAAATCCGAGCTTGCTGAGTAGGAAGCTCCACTCAGATTGGTCCTCCAAGACATAGATAGAGCCATAGACAAGCGGCGCATCTTCCATGTTCTAGCAGAGTATCATGGGACAGAACAAAAAAGTTTCCTAGGTTTTCACATGTTCGAGAAGATCGTTTCAACTGCATATATATACAGACATCATATCTGTATTTTATATATAGAGTAACTTACTAAGCAGTAAAAGTGCAAGACATATGAAGCAAGGCTTCATTAGCTATATTTCAGATTAGATCATGGAAAGATATCATGTGGTTTATTTAGCAGCAATTTTCATATTCTTCCTCTTCACAATCATTTGCAGCTGCTCTATGACTATTGCTACTGGAAATCACTGCCTTGGCCCTGGACCTGACATAAACAGTGCACCTAATGCCCTGATGGTCACTTCTTTGGGCTCCACCTTGGTCAGATTACTGAGTGCTACCGTTTAATTCACTCAAAGGGAATAACTAGATAGTTCTGAGATTTTTGGGCCTCCTTCATCTTATTGGATCTTCTCATACTCATGGCGTGGAATAAGATGGAGATTATATTGCATTTACACGGCTAGTGTGCTCAAGTGACAATCTGTGATAAGGTCTAAACCTCAGGAGATCACACAGAAGCGTAAGATTCAGTTTTGCCATGAAGTAAAATAAGGCATAATTCACGTTTGTTTCATGAAGAATGCCCTTGCTCTCACTGCGTTCCTCCACTTTATGCGATGCCACTACCATCAACTTTCATAATATCTATCATTATTTCTCAAGGAATAATTCACGCGTAAACATTTCCTTGACCTCTTTGTCCCCCAAAGTCTAAAGGGTGGAAGATATGAAGTCTTGTAATCATCAGATATGAGCAGTACAAAAGTTTAACAAACAAATGTATAAACACTAGGGATAGGGAGTACTACTACTCTTCCTTCTCCATTTCATCCCAGCTTAGTCTCTCCTCTTGTCAGCCTTCCATCTCTGATAACCAACAGGTCAAGAACTTGACTGGAGATGATTTGATAGAGAAGAGTCATGTATTGGCTTTTACTTCCTGTATCTCATCCAATGAGATTGTCTGTGCAACGAAAATTGCTCACATGGTAAGATTCGACTGAATATGTGGATCAGGAAGCTAGCAGGCTGCTGAACCCCGCTTAAAGGGAAAACAGCGATTGATGGAAAGGCAAATTTCTAATTATGTTGATAATCACCTGATCTGTGCCAGCAAAATCATTTGCCGGGTTTAGGAAGAGCATGCAATGGCACTCCTTCCTGTAGAAATGAAATTCAAGACTTATTCTGGAAGACTCTAAATTTATAGAACTTTATGACACATGGAGGAAAAGTTTGCACAGATTAAAGCATTGCACGAAATTGAAATATGAGCAAATCGCCACCATGCTAAAGCATGCTAGCCTGTAAAAGTGCAATTCTAGACTAATGAATTAAATAAATATCAGCAATAAAACTCTCAGGCACTGAATGAATTGAGCAAAAATTTTCTGTCCACTCACAGCAATCCCAGCAATTAGCTCTACAGCAAGCGGTAATTTGAATAGTTCCACAACAGGAAAAGACTGGACTTAGAGTTAAGAATGTTAGTAAACATATTTTCTCTCAAACAGTCACCTAAATACAATTGAAGCATCGTTATTTTTAACTTCATCCTTAAAAAAATTATTAAGAGGGACATACCTCTCTCTCATTGGTACACAAGGACAGTTCCAGAAGCCCTGAGTAACTTCTGCAGGTTTGTCATCATAATACCTGTACCATGAATTAGCACAGCAGATTATATCATTAGAGTGAAATTAATATAGATTGAAGGATATAAAATAGAATTAATTCCAATCATTGTCTGATTTTCTACAGAATTAGCAAGTCAAGGTTATACTGAATATATTTACCTACACGGGCAAAGAGGAGCACCAAGTGAATCTTTATGACCAGCCAATCCCTGAGAAAAGACACTGGAATATGTTTATAAGCAAGAAATTGTAGAAAACTCATAAAAAGAATCAAAATTGATAAGAATATAATGGAGACAGCAGGCACTATCTGCTTTCTTTAAAAATCACAATTCAAAAAAGTGTGAATTTAGCTCTTTCTTTTCTTCAGTAGAAAAAAACTGCCCAATTGTTTGTCAACCAGCGAGTAAACGACAGAGCAGTGGAGAAACTACGAACCATGAACATCATCAGGAAACAACCATCAGTGCATGAAATCATATTCTTATTTCATCTTTCAACAAATCATCAACTATATACTGACTCTACTTCCATCAGGTAAGGTCTACGACTTACAGCATTTTAAGATGGTATAGATGCAAGATGTAAAATTATTTGGGTGTTCTGATAAGTTAAAATTTACCAAGAAATCTGGACTTGAATGTAAGTTTATAAAGAAACCTGGAGGCTCCTATAAGTTCAGAAAGTAGTAAAGAGACATCACTGTGAGTGCACCTTGATAACAACAGATGTCACACCCTTATCAACACAGAAGTATGTTCCTGATCTCCGAGCGTACTGCTCCGAGAACTTCCTCATAAGCTCAACGGACTTGTCAGAGGGTTCCACTGTATAACCCAAGAGGCAATTTGGAGGTAAGATTAATTAGAAATCCCACAATTTCTAGCTCATATATACACACCAACTAAATTATTCTGCAAATCCACCTCAGGACAATAAAGAAATTAGCGCAGAATCTCATTTATATTTATTTTATGACTGAAGCTTCACATCGCCTTCCAAACTATGATCAATTTCCTTTCTCCCTCCTCTCTTTTGTTACTACAATTGACAATGGGATAAGGGTCCCATGCACTACTTTATTCCATTTGGTAACCAGATTCGCTAACCCATTCTTTCTTTATCCCTGCTGTAAGTAAACCTAATCTAGAATTAGCAGCAGGTTTCATGATAATTAACAGAATCCTCTCCGAGTACAGAACAGAAACAGCATAGAGTTCCCATCTGATTCATTACTGAGACACGATTCAGGGGCAGCAAACCTTGCCAATGGGTGCACGAACAAAAGCAATACAAGAAGCATCAAAACGGACGAGGGAGATCACGAATTACCCAACTTGTGAACTCATCCTTCAGCAAAGACTTAAAAGCGCAAACTTTGAGCGACGAAGATCCATTTTCGAGTGTTTCAAGAAACGCTATCTCGAGAAAGACGATCAAGATTTGATTTCTAGTTGCCACCAAACACCCCAAAAAAAATCAAGAGGGAAACTTAAGGAAAGGAAGTCCACGGCCCTCACCTTTGGCTCGAACGACAGAGCGGGGGTAAGAACGGCCGAGACGGGCCGGCGCGAGGGGCGGCATGCCCACCGCGAAGGAGGAAGCTTGGAGAATCATTCTTCGAGCGAGGACTGGATCAAAAACTGCAGCTCACAGAATTTGACGGCAAAAATGAAATTTGACCAGGGAACCGAACATATAATATTACCTGTTTTTTTTTAGTATGTTAAGATTTATATTACTTTGTTTTTTTTTTGTATGTTTGTTTGTTGTCAGCTCCTTGTAAGGTTGGGCATATTGACTGTCTCTGCTTGTAAATATCTACCAATAAGTCAATGAAAACCACTTGTTTCTCTCTGCTGTCTGCAACATACTGGGAGCTTGCGTGGAATTCATTTTACGCACATGGAGACAATTTCTCGTCAATTCTCATTGGCGTGTAGTGTATGTAATAAACTAGCTGTGATTTGTCGGATGCAAATTTACCACTAACATCAGATGACAAAAACATCGCCAACTTGTTGCCTAATTGTTGCAAACAGAGGATGTTGTGCTGAATTAAGCTCTCATGTACTATTTTAAGGGTTGATGCAGCATCCACTAATGCAGGTAGGTTAGGTGCACCTACCTTCCACACAGCCAAGAGTACGGCTCTCGACAATTTCCAGAATCGAATTCAACGAGTTTCAAATAAGAAGTTGAAATCCACACCCTCCAAGGAAAACGGAAGAACGTCTTAACTCGTTGATGTCTTCTGCACAGATCGTATATGATGGACAAAGCTCGAGATCTTCCACCTTGTAATGAATGGTCTCCGGAAATGGCCGAGTTCTCTCCTCTTCTGTGTAAGGAAGATGCAAATATTTCTCCTTGTTGCTTGGTTGGCTCATGAAGAACACAAGGGTGAAGATTTTTAGGCTTCAGAGATCAGCCTTTCAGCTAAAGTGACCTTAGGTTATAACTACCTTTTCATGAATATACCTAGAAATCAATAATTATGATTAATTCATATTTAAGTTATATTGATCTACCTAAATTATCCTGATTATTAATATTTTTTATTCATAAAATTTGAATTTGAGATCTTATTAAAAGAGAAGAAATTGCTTGACCAACCTCAAACAACTAATTAGCTATGCGTGCTTCTTTAAGTAGAATTTGTATTGGATCAAACTGTGTTGAGATGGGAGATTTTACTAGTTAATGCATATTGGGTTGATCACATGGGACATTCCCAAGTTTGACTGGCTAGTAATATGGCCACCTAATAGTGTACCACCATCCATTAAAACCTTTTTGAGCAGATTGGATCTGAAGACAGACGACCGAGAATCCAATCCCAAGTATGGGGGATCAACAGCCATCTTCGTAACTGCATCTGTAATTGCTTTCATTATGTCAAAAATGTTCCCGTGTTTGAGACTACACTGAACATACAGATGACTTTGCTGTTATTTTGATACAAGCATTTATCTGGCATGGTCATCTCCTTCCCTAATCTTACTGTCAAGATACAGATGATGATAAGACATACTGAGATTTATTCTGAAGCTGGTAAGAAAGTAGAGTTACAAAGAGAGATTGAAATCCCACTCCCATCATCCACTTTAAGTCTTTATCGGATGGAGGAAATGATTTTATTTGCAGGAGCATGAGAATGCCATCACTATTTATAAGGGAGAACTGTAGATCAATCACCTCATTCGCCCTGAACCCGTATTGGACAATAACTTGAATTATCACAGCAGTAGTATGGCCGCAAATACACAACGTTCCGCACAATTTACATACCTAGATCACAGATTCCAATGATGTGCCGATTCTAAGACACAGATGAGGAATGAGTATGTACCATTGTTTACTGGTTGAAGTTGAGAATGTACCTGTGAAAGGCCAAGGGAGTATGGCGTCTGCATTAAGGAGAATGAATTGAACTGATCAGATCTATTACGTTGATTCTCATGGAAGTTGGTCTCAGAGCATCAAAGAAGTCACATCTTCTGGTGCACCACCAAAACCAATCTATCAAGAATATGTTCTCCATTTCCAACTTAAAGAACTGTGACTTGTCAATCTATTCTGCAAATTTGTGGATGTGTAGCCAATGTTCGTTATCAGTGGGAATATACCAAAATGGTGGAAGTTTCATATTCCATGGTTTAGAAAATAAAGCTTACAATCCTGCCAGGCTGTCACAGGTTCCCTTCCACTACTCTGTAAATGAAGTCCTCTGATCCTTTATGGCATGTTTTGCTGTTGGGTCAAGAGCGTTGAAGTAGAAGTGGGGGAATTCCCCTGCCCTCATTAGGTAACCCATCACTCTTAAGGAAACTACATTCCTGAACAACAATATAAGTTAACAAATGATGGGGAAAAACCAACTCAAGCAGTTGAATCAGTTACGCAGTCCATCCCAAGTGGTTGAAGGAAGTTAACTGCAGGAGATGCTTCCAAGCAAAATCACTTTCCTCTTTGGTTTCAAATGAACAGATAGCTTTAAAAATAAACATGGATCCTGCTGCTAAGGAATTTTGAACTTTGTTTGCTATAGTATTATTATGGATAGACTTTAGCATGTTACTGAGCTGCACAGTCCTGTCAAAGAGCCTCGAAGGAACATTTATGCGATATCATCTCCCAAATTTTCTGAAGCCTGACGTGGAAATTTTACTTGTTTCCTGTCAATGTGGTGATAATACAAATTTCATTTCCCAGCAAGTAGTGGAAGGAGCTACGTAAGTGAAACTGTATGCTCAAACCTCCATTGATTCCCCCCACAGAAGTGCAAATTTTGTAGGGATATGTATACAGAGTTACAGCTTTGCAGTTTATGATTTCATGAGAAAGAGGTGTTTTTATCGCAGTAAGAAAACTCACCTGAAGGGGGCTTCACCCAGATTATTGGAAGATGGTACTGCAGAATCAGAACAACTTAAATATAAATTCATTGAAAGTTGAAACAGGAAGAACATCAATCATTTCTTAAACTGTAACAACGAAATTGAAAATTAACAATTCAAAATAGAACGCTATAAGAGAAGGATAAGGATTGTTCTGTCCTCTGACCAGTGCTTTGAATCTCACAGAAATCTTCAACGACTAAAAAGAAGACAAATTGCAGCATACAATCAATGCTGAAACAAGAATAAATCTATTGATAACTATCTGTAGCCAGCCATTGGTTGATTTTGATAATAAAGACTATCAATTAAAGCAGAGCAACGGGTTCTCCAATCGTCATGAAACAAAGAATAAGCTCAACAAAATCCTGGGCTGAGTAATGTGTCAAGAACTACTGATTGCTAATGAGATGCAACTGGCAGGCAGGGATCAATTGGGTTCATAGGATAATTCCAAGATATTCCTAACCTTTAGAACTTTAAAAATTCACGTTCTATACTTTGTTGCAATAACCGGGTGAGACTGAGGCCGATTTATCTAATGTGAGCTACTAACTTGGAAAGAATTACATACGAAACGCCTACACCCCAACGGGTTAAGAATACATTGTATGGCGGCGTAATCTGTGGACCGCATGTTTGGAAATTTAAAGAGCCTTCGAGGAGCGTTGAGCCTGTGACGTTTCGTCTGAGAGAAACGTCCAAGCTGAGCTCGGGTCNTGAAGAGCCTTCGAGGAGCGTTGAACCGGTGACGTTTCATCTGAGAGAAACGTCCAAGCTGAGCTCGGGTCTCCGCTCCCAAACTCTGACTTCAACCGATCTCGCACACAGATCCATTCGAGGAGGGTGGTTTTGTTCTTCTTGCCCAAAACACCCAAAAGAGAGAGGAAGGGGAGGGAACGAGAGGCAGAGAGATTCCACAATGGGTTTCTTCACCTATACAGTCGCAGGCGGAGGATTCATCTTGATCGGTGCAGCCGAATCCTTAGCCACATCGCATTCACCGCCATCATCTTCAGCTTCCCCTGATCCCTCGTTGACCCCAAGCCCATATTCCTCTCACGACTCTTCAAAGCCCAAGATCGCTCAAACCCTGATCAACTCGTCTTCATTCTCATACTTCCTCGCTTCAGTCGTCTCATTTCTGTTCATCGTCGCTTCTCTGATCTCCTTTCTCGCCGCCCTCAACTCGCAAGACCGAATCGGATCGGCCCTCCAGCTACAGTCCCTCGCCGTTTCTGCCCTCTTCCTTTTCTACTCCGTGCTGGGCGTACTGAGCCAATTCACAAAGTCGTTTCCTTTACCCTTGAAGCTGCTGAATTCGATCCTCCTGTTCGCATTTGCGGAGGAGTTTCTGCTGTTCTATCTTCAGAGGAAGGATAAGAGCGGGATAGAGAACAGGTACTTTGATCTCATGCTCGTACCAATCACTGCATGTACATTCTCTACAGTTCTCGAACTAAAATCCCATAAAGCTAAAGTTTTTGCAAGATTGGGGCGGGGGATCGGGTTGATCCTTCAGGGAACGTGGTTCCTGCAAATGGGTCTGTCCTTCTTTACCAACGTGATCGCACAAGGGTGCTGGCTGCACGAATACAGCCGAGGCAATTACACCGTCAAGTGCAAGGGGCACTCTGAGTACCACCGGGCCAGGGCAATTGCTACCCTTCAATTCAATTGCCACCTTGCTCTCCTCGTGGCCCTGACAGCTGGGGCCTATTCAATCTTTGCGCAGAGAAATGGAATTCGAAGTGATGGATTGAGGTACATGCCTCTTGGAGAAGATGTTCGGGATTCGGGCAGCAATGCCCAGTTTACTTTGGATTCGGATGAGGAGGATATTGATGGTGATGGGATCAGAGAAGAGAACAGTGTAGGAAAGATTAAGGGAGGTGGTGGTGGAGCAGTGGAAATGAGTATCAATGGTCACGGTTTTCCTCATTGATCGATGCGTATGTTGGGTCTTACAAGGATTCTGAAACTAGGTTTACACCAGTTAAGTTTGTTTTTCTAGTGCAGAAGGACCAGGGTTTATCGTGTACAAATGAATTGAGGCAGCTCTTTGATTGGGTTTTTATTCTGTGGCAGAAAAGCATCAAACATTCCAGTTATACATTGTTAATAACTGCTGTTGGCTTTGGTCCTTGCTTGTCATCACCTTTTGTATTCTTCCCTGCTACTACATGTGGTGACCCTTGCAATGCTTCTGATAATGTAAGCAGTGCTCTTTATTTTAAGTAAAAACAATAAATGATTTCGTCGGCCTGCCAGAAGAAAGTCAGACTAGACTGTCTTCCGAGGCACATAGGAGATCGGGAGGACATTGTCATTTTAGAGATAATCAAAGATTGGGTTGAGCTATTGGAGTTCCTTTGGTGGAATCCAAGTACTCTGCGCCCAGTGGATCTGATAGTAAAAGTTATATGTTCATTTTTACCTACAACAGGTCATGTGTCTCCTATTGATCAAAAAGGGTTGTATGCCTCTTGACAGATGATACAAATGGTAAGCAGCGCATCGTAGTCTCAAGCGTTTGGACTTTCAAGCTATGGCTTCCTTATCATAATTAGCTCGGATTGCTGATGAGTTTAAGGGGAGTCCATCTTACTCGAATTGACAGATATTAGTATAAACTGAGCGCTTTCCATTGTCCTACTCTTATGCGGCATTTGATTTTCAGCCCCCGGTATCCTGAAGCATCATCAATAATCCGTAAATGTCAGCATTGGGGTTGATGGATATTGGTGGCCTCTCGGCTTTTTGGTGAGACAATTTGCTTATCCCGATGTTGATAAGATTGATGAAGAATAAGATAAATGACCTGCAAACATTCATCCTATGTTGATTGACTCGCAACCCTTCAATTTTTTTTAACCTTTTTGTTGAATATTTATATTATATTATAATAAATACATCTATGCTGTCTTCTGTACGCGCGTGGAATATGAAGACCATAGTGGCCAAGCACATATCATTGATTTGATGTTTTCCTTCTAAAAGCAAATTGTAATTACCACTGTCTACATTGGAAGGACCACCCGTGTACGAAACACAGGCCTGCAAAGTAATGGAGCCCGAAATTCACCTTAACCTTTTGATCTAATGGAGCATGTACTCGTGCTTCTCAGAAGTTTCCTCTTCTTTTGGAGCTCAGTGGGCTGTTTCAGCACTTCAGAAAAAAGCAGGTCCCTGTTTGGATTTTGAATGCAATATCGGGAATTGAAGAGATCCGGAGGAAGAAGGCACCATTGCCTCCGTTCTAGTTCTTGCAGATTCCATGGAGAAGAAGTTCAATTTTGTGCTTTCAGTCTTCTCTGTTGTCTGCCCCTCTGGGAAGCGAACTCAGGGGCAAGGCTTTCTTCTCTGCAAATGGCTCCCAATGGGACAGCCTATAGAAGCGGGCTCCTACCCTCCTTTCAAACAAGGTGATACGATCACGAAATTCCCGTGGGACCTGCAATTCGTTTTCGGGGTGGATCGGCAGCTTCTGCTCTCCCCTTAATGTTATCGTCGTGCAGCTAGGGCATATGGCTGTCTAACCGACTCTTTCGACAGACAGTTATATGAACTGGAACGAGACGTTCCGCCTTGCAATTGAAACTACATAAAAGTAACTCCACTCAATGTTACCATGGTACAGTACAAACTCATTTTACATATAAAGGAGAGCTTCATCCTATGTCAAGTAGAAAATTCTAAGAAAGATTTAAGTATTTCTTGTGCTATGGAAAGTAACTCCCCTGGAGTAATAGAGGCAAGATTGTATGATCCCTAGCAATACCATGGGAGATATTTGAAGCTTTCGTCACGGATGTTTCGAGACAAGTCCTTTGACACATCCTGAGCTTTCAGAACCGAACCATCATGTATCAGCTACAGAGATCACCCTTCCTTGCAGCAGATTCAATTTGATCAGATCCCCGGTATGATGATGGAAATGAAAATGAGTTAAAAGTGAATATGATCATTGGTGGGGTTGAAAGTCAAGCTTGTAAGCCTGAATTTCCATTGGAGAGATCACCAGATGCCCTTCCTGAACTTCTGAGACCTGCTCATCATATCCGAGGATATCCAGGTCCTCATGAAGGAGATTTAAGGAAGTTATCCTCGCATTAATAACCCCAAGACCCTTGAACATGCGTAAGAGATTCACTGGCTCATCAGACATAACCGCACAACTTGACCTCCCTTTCCTGCAGTATGAGGAATCCCAATGATGCCTCTGCAGCATGAGCACAAACCGTGGAGACTGGAATGGCTGCAGAGCATATTTGAGAGGCCTGGGAACCTTGAAGGTCACAATGTGAAGATCACATGGCAAGGGAGAAGATAAAGGAGAGAAGGCCTTTGAAGGAGATTGTACAGAGGTTTCCTGAGGCTTCTTTGCAATATATGCATGTAATGGATAGTTCAGATTGGCCCCAACGAGATGAGAAAGAAGAGAGGGGCTCAAGGGATGAGGGTTGGACATGGGGTCAGAGGCAGAAGAGACATTAGACTCAAAGAGGAGGTGGAAAGT
Organism: Sonneratia caseolaris; assembly: GCA_900006705.1. Taxonomy (NCBI): domain Eukaryota; kingdom Viridiplantae; phylum Streptophyta; class Magnoliopsida; order Myrtales; family Lythraceae; genus Sonneratia; species Sonneratia caseolaris. Next base: position 650,330 of record CXYZ01003466.1, on the reverse strand, counting down.
TTCAGTCATCGCACGGTTGTCCAGGACACCTTGCCCTAGACCCCGCCCGTCATCCTGTACTAATCGGCGGTCTAGCATGATCTCTAGCCACCCATCTCTGATGCTTGCTGCTCCCACAGACTGCCTTGAATGGACAGAGAATCGCTGTCCATCTGATCCTTGAATGAAAGCCAGTGATGGCATAGGGTAGTAATTGCCCTGAAGTGGGATCTTATCATAGTACTGCCTCCGAGCCATCTGAAACCCATTCAGATCGGAGTAGAAGATTCTCTTGCTATCAATATCTGTTTTATACCTCACAATCAACTCCTTGTCATTAAAAGCAGGACCAAGAAACTCAACATGGTATTCTGTCTCAATAAGAAGCCCCTGTATGGAATCTTCAATTTTGTAGACACGAGTGCTGTGGGAGACAGGTGAACTGTCCCAAGTTGTCTTCGGGTAAGAGAAGACCTCTTCCACCAGTGATCCCTCAGAGACGAGAAGTGACCCACCTGCTTTGATGATAGGTTCTGCATGCCCAAGTGGTTTGAAAAGGTAGGCCCCTCCTGAGCTGGAATACATGCTTATCTCTTCACCCATGATATTCAGTGATCCATCCGGTCGGGTTACCTTCAGCAATAGCCCGCACTTGATATCAAAGGTGAGAGTTTGATGCTCATTCTGAATTTCCACGGCATCATTGCCTTCAAGTTTGATGCAAGCATAAGGGACTGGACAAGAGAATTTATTAGACTCAGAAAAATATTTAAGTTTTGATGGTTTGGCCTTCTCGCAACCCACAAAACCATTAGCAATATAATAAGTCTGCAAGCCCATTGCAGGAATGGATGCTTTCCAGTGGACCCTATGCCTTCCAGTGAATATATTCCTCCTATCATGATGAAGCTCAGGGGAGACTTGGCTCTGAATGCAAGTCCAGTTTGAGTCCAAGACAATAATATCGGGCCTATCCACAACAACCATAACGACCTCATCTCTTTTTTGTTCCAAGGGATTGAAGAAGACCACTGAACGGGCCAACCCCTCAGGGGTCACAACCACCCGATGCATTGGGTGGGCATCATACTTGGACCTCACCTGCTCAGGCTCAAACTGTGATGGGCTCTGATCAGACTTATCATGGCGGATACCAAGGAAAACCTCAATGGCTTTGGACATGAAGATCTGCAGGTCCTGCAGGGAAGTGTGCATGCGGCTTCCATAGTCCCGGACCACATGGTCCTTAGCAGTCCCTGTGACTCCGTCATGATGCTGAAAGAGAGCTAAATTCCTCCGAGCAGCAGTCAACTTGTAAGAATATCCAATTGGTAACTTCTCACACTGAGATCTCTGGCAGTACGCAAGCAAGAAACCCATCAGAATCTCAGATGCACGGAGAGTGTGCTCAAGAACCCGATCCACAGCCTTGAAGAAGGGCCTTGAGACATAATAACCACTCCAGTAGTCCTGTTGCCTGTCAGCATAAGTGAAGAAATCTCCAGTGAGGGAAGGGAAGCCACCAACCAAGGCTGACCCCAACTCACCAGGCACTGAGTAATTCACTCTGTCAGCCTCCTCACGAAGAGTCCGAAAATAGTCTTCTAATGTGCCAAAATTAACCTCCGCATTCAAGCTGGGATTTGAATTGATGTAATCAAACAGCATCTGATAGTTCCTGAACTGGGCCTCGGCCTCATCGATGCTGACGTATCGGAAATCATCCCCTAGAGGAACCAAAAGGGTGTTAGTCCGATAAAGTGTTGATTTTTTCCTGTATTGATCCAAAAGTTTCGTGGCTCTTTCCTCAACATTTTCTTGGTTGGTCTCCATTGGATGCTCTCCCCATGGACACAACTCATAGACAAAGCCTCGCATTCGGGCAAAATCAAATTGGCAGCAGACAGCAGGCTCAGGCCCACAGGTGTGGGGAATATCATAAGAGTAAAAAGGCATCATGTGGACAAAAATGTCTGTGGATTCCTCGGAGTCCCAGCCCTGGCGCCAAATGTACTCTAAGTTCTTGTGGAGTGCGAGCTCCTTTTTCAGCTCGTAGTGAGTTCTTTGTATGAGCATGTTCTCAAAGCCCATCCGCCGTAGAATGTAGGCCATTGTTGGGGAGTAACCAAATGGATCTATAGCCCAGGAATTTTTGGGGATGATCCCGAGGGTATCGTTAAGCCACATATTACCTTCTGTCATCTGATATTTTATGCAAAAATGGAAATTAATGAGTTAGGCGTGGAGTTAAAATCGTCATAATAGGTTTAATAAATGAGACATGGAATGGAAGAAATCTAAAAAATTATCTATTTCACTATTACTCCCCCCTATCCACAAACTTGAATTTATTCAACGATCTTTTCCCATCAAGCAACTCAGGAATGAAGCACTTCATGTAACAAAAAATAAGCAATCCTTGGCAAACTCTTTGAACACCAACTTAACTCGAGATAATTCCTTCAGATACTTTTAGACCCTTTCACCTTATTTCTCAGTCATGCTAATGATAACTTTATGCCTGAATCCTTTCACTTGTCCATATAAATAGCATCAGAACCTAATTTCCCATCTCAGCAATAAGCCGTACTTCATACACAAGATAAATCGACATTCCCCTGATCCCCTTAGAGAGAAAAACGATAACCATCTACCAATCAAAAAGAGCAATTTAAAACCCAATTAGAAAGATAATGCACCACAGAAAAAGAGAGCAATACCTGTTCAATTATGGCATAGTAATGCGAGTTTGCCTGCATCAAGAACAATGTATCAAACTCTGGCATGTTGAATGCAATATAAAGTGGTCCTACTCTCAGATTAGAGGTCATTGCATGAATTACCTCATCATTCATTACCCAGCCACCGCCGACTATCTCCAATTGCCCATTATTCACTAAATTGGCAAAGGATTCTCTTTTCATGTCTGAGGCATCTCTCCACCACCTCTCCAGGTAAGACATCTCTTCCCAAATAAATTTCCGTCTAGAATCCTGTGCATAAATTTAAAGAAGTGTGATTATTCCAATTGAGGGAAAATTTTATTAAGCACTAGTAGCCCTTCAAGTGCTTCCCATGTAATCCCAAGCACCCTCACAACAAAACCAGGTCACACATAAGTTAGCAAAAGGTCCAAATTTCACTTTAGAATTGACTACATAAGATCAAATAAGTCATAAACTAGTTCTGATCGATCCACGAAGCCCCATCATCTGATACAACTCGATGAATGATAAAGGGATTTTATTTTTTTCCTTTTGGTTAGTAATGATAACTTTATATTCATAACTTAACAAGTACATCCATATATTCTTTAAAAGTGAACAACCCATCTATACTTCCTCCAATACCGATTTGACCTAGGTTGTGAGCTTCCATACAATCTTCTCTTTTAAACCAGCCCACTTTGAAATCTTCAAAACACTGCAAAAGGTTTTTGATATTACATACAAGAGTTTTGATTTCCAGGGGACGCATCTTCACATCTCAGAGAGAACAAGCAGCAACAAGTCTGATCAAGGAAAGTTGACATGGAAAGAAATCATATAGCCATGTTCCCCATGCATCAGATTTAAAACCTATCTGGTAGAACCCCCTCTGTTATGAAGGAAAGAATCACACATAAGAGAGTTGCATCTTATGAGACTATCAGGTTTCAAGATATTTCCATTCTTGCTTATGGGCAAGTTGGTCTACATGCAGAACCCAGCCATTAGAAACTGATTCCTTGATTCAAGTCATTGACATATCTAATAATATTAAACCCATCATCATCAGAACACACATCAACCATTGACATACTGTTCAAAATGAAGTGAAATTATAAGGATCAAACACTCAATCAAATAAACATTTATTACAAGCCGCCACGTGTGGTGCGACATTAGGATGAAAATGATGCATAGAACACTCAGTCGAACAAGAAAACCATCAAACTGTTCATTTATTTTTCCCAAACTTCCACATCTCACATTAACAAAAAATAGTTTTCAGCCAAAAATTTGGCAGAAATACAAAAGGTTCAACCATTCTCAGACAGAAATAAGATTAGCTGTGAACTAACTCATAGCTCAGTCAGTCACAATTCTTCCTCCACATTCATTTTATAAGAACAAAACGTTAAGATGCATACAAAGGACATGAGTAAGAAATACAATGAGTAGACAGGGCTGACAATTAATGCAACACACTGAGTGTCTCGTGTTAGAGCAGTTTGCAGCTCATTCCAGCTTTAGCCCATAGACTTGTGTCATGTCAGGCAAGCAGGTTTCTTTCCATGTTTCTTTCTAATTTCATCTGTACTTTGTTCAGTTTGGATTTGGTCGGGCATTAAAAATCCTAGATGCGGTCTTTCAGGCAAGAGTAGAGTTTATCACTTCCCTAATTTATCTGAGCAATGACAGGCTAAAACTGACCTTAGAGAGAGTTTCAACAATGGTGTCCAAAATATGCCTCGACTGTCGATCATAGTACTCCTCTACAGTGAGCTTCCAACCCGGGTCATTATGCGAGTGAGGCACCACAAAGACCTTGAGCTTCTCGTCGTCCCACTCGTTCCCCTTATAGCTGACCCTCCATCCCTGTTTCCACGGGCCGCCATCGATGTCTGAGAACTCGATCTTATCGTACAAATCCTTGGTGGAGATATCCACGTTTGCGAAGCCGAAGGCAGAATTGTTCCGGCGCCTAAGGTGGGAGGCTGACTTCGGCTTCACTTTCCTGTACGGATGGCGCTTCGTGTGCAACCGGGAAGAGATCGGGTGAGGGACGCCATAGAGAAGTAGGGTCAAGAGGAAGAAGAGGAGGGACGTGGAGAGAGCGATAGTGAAGATGTTGGCGAGGAGGAAGTTCAGCAGGGCCGTACGCCGTCGGGGCTTGCGCTGCTTCGTCTTAGCAGCAGGGGAGGAGGAGGAGGAGGACGGGAGGATTGGGCCAGAGGTGGCAGTCGAGGAGGCCCATGCTCCCCCTACACCAGTGCGGCGGGCCTTGCCGAGGTAGGAGGAAAAGGGCATGATCGGGGTCGGAAATACCGCCTCACTTTGGCCGGCTACTATCGCAGAGTCGCCGATCTAAATCTACGAAGCAGTAGCTATGGCACTGAGAGAAAATCGGAATCGTCTGCTCGGTTGAATGTTCGTGTTCGGTGGCACTGATAGATCTGTGGAGTGCCGGAGCGTAAGCTTGGAGGGAGTCTATGGAGGAGGCGACCCGACCCAAATGGAAGGATGGGTCTACGGCGAAGTCTTCTGTGGAGTGGGGTATAGATCCGTGCGGATAATAAATTAAGGAAACCGGTTAAAAATAGTTTTCAATTCCGGTTCATTTGTGCTATAAAATTTGATTGATTATATTTCTCAATAATCTGGGAACCGACCTGAACCGGATACGAGACGGCGAGTCTGAGAAGCGAGGGGAAGACCGTGGAGGAGGGAACCCGACCCGAGAGCGCAATGATGGGTCTACGGTGTGGTCTTCGGAGCTATGGAGTCTATGGAAGACGGACGGCGGACGTCGGACCTATCGATTGTGGTGGGGACACATAATTTTGAACATTCTCTCGGTCTAGTCTCTGAGTCAATTGCAACAATTAATTTCGTTAATCCTAGTAATAAATAATGTCGGGTCCCTTAAATTCGTTAGTACAAAAGATATGAAAAGGTACGATGATCTGAAAATTTTAACTAACTTAATTCAAAAATAATATATTTTCATTTTATGTCAAAAAAATGGTCCTATAAAATTCCTTATCCCCAGGTCTTTGGTCTGTATTAGATTTCATTAATTGGGTACTCTTTTTTATATATAATTAAATGTAACGAGTTTTGTCGATAAGAAAAAGTCATATTTGCCTGTCTTTTTTTTATATAAGATATAAAATATGATAAAATTGAAATAATTAGTATAAGAAATTCTATATTTTAATTATTAAATTAAAAATAATAATATTTACTAAACTCTCTCAAATTATTCCTTTAATACTAAAGCCAGTGTCCATCCTCGCCCCCACTTTTTCATGGTCAAATCCGTCTTTCCAATCTAATTTTTGCGACCATTAGGGTTATAATAGTGATACGGAACCAAAGAATTACAAGGAAACATCGTTCCATGCTTGGCATGACTCTTTTCATTGACAGAATTAGTCTCGTAGTTTGACGAGTCTGGTTTGAGCGTCCTTCAGACCCCCTAGCTGGGAAGCCTCCCTCCCACGGTGAGAGACTGCCGAACCCCCATGAATGAACTTTCCATACCCGAACCATGAGATCAGAACGAGCTGGAACTGATTCATCAGCATGATACATAAGAATTTCTGCTAATTCAATTTCAATAAATTAATCTGCTAATAAACTTTTTTTAATAACCAGATCTAAATATTAAATCTTATTTTAATATAACTATATCGAATGATTTTAACTCACTTGAATTTGTTAACAACAAATGGACATTATAGCCACCGCTTTACTTCCGACGGATAAGATTGTTTGGGAAAGATTAAGACGGATAAGACATTCTCAATATGTGTACCACAGAATCAGCAAATTCCGTTGTTTGATCCCTAAATATAGCATCCTTCTGTTGATATATCCGCAACTCAACAAATCCACGAAAACCTCTTTCACGTGTATGGAGTTGATCGTCTTCGTCGCATTGGGCACAGAAGACAACCGGCCAGAAATCTCCCATCGGGGAACAATGATGGAAAAGTGACTCGGGGCAAGAGTTAAACGAGGGATCGGTGGGAAAAATCGATTTGGTTTGAGCTAAATATAGACTGTACGTCGTCGATGACGACACTGCAGAGATCTTCGGTTTCTTTCAGGAGACAGGGGTCCTCCGGTCGGATATGGAACGATGACGTTGTCCCCGAGCGCAGGTCGGGCATGTTAAACGCGGCCAAGACGGCCAGAAGCGTGCCAGAGGAGGTCTTCGCTGCGAGGCCACACCCAGAACCGCTTCCCTGCAGCTCCCCGCTGTCGTCCAAGTCCGAGGACCAGCCGCAGAAGTGCGCTCTCTCTTCCCTCTTCGGCAGATGCATGGGGTTTTCTAGGTCATGACATCTCGTCCAGTTTATTTAGTTTCCTCCTTTAGTAAACTCATGTTCATATTTTGCTGAACACATCTTTAGGGTACTTAATTCTTGCTGTTTGGGATTGTTGAGGTTGTCTGTCTTAATGTATTCCCTGTCGATTAAGAACCAAATGGAGAGCTTTTTTCATCCGATCGATACGATCTCTTCGTGATTCCTCATGTCATCTTTTCTTCAATGCATTGCATGCCTTATATAATATGTCCATCTGTTTACTGACTCAAGCATACTCATCCATGGAAGGTTTATAAAACTAAGACCATGTAAACGACACTCTCTTCCCATGTGAACGGCATGTATTCAATGAGATCATGACACGTTTGAATCTTCTGCCAACATCGAAACTCGTGACATTCGGAGGCACGTTATACATGCGTGAAATTTTGGGGTTCTCATATTTTGTCGTCCACACGACTTTTAAAGCGTGTGTTACATCATGAACTAGTACATATATACAGATGCATATCGATGAAAAATTGCCAGTTCAATGGGTCCTTGAATTAGGGATGGTCCTCTTTTGTGCCCGTAGTGTTGCTTTGGGGATTAAATCTCAGAAAATGTGTTCTACGGATGTGGTGTAAAAGGATTTTTAAAAAAAAAAGGAAAGTGGTAGACTGAGATCATGATCACTTAGGGCCCAAATGCCCGTATCATGAGAGGCTCCAGAGAGTGCTTTTGCTGCCTAGATCTGGGGCACATGTCTCTTTCGTATGCCCTCCCCGACAAGTGACATTATGATCACAAAATATAGAACTAGCTGAGCCCTCACAAGGTCCCATTTCGGGAATCTCAATTAGAATATAAACCAATTAAAATGGTGTTCGAGACAGTCCAATGAGTCGATCCCCNGAATATAAACCAATTAAAATGGTGTTCGAGACAATCCAATGAGTTGATCTCTCTGCAACAAAGTATGATCCTTGGAATACGTTTGCGCTTGAGAGGATCCTTGGAATACCATGCTATGGTTGGTTCCTCCATTTACGAGGAGAAGCGAAGTGGGATGATTTGAGCGTGGGGATCATAATACGAAACAAAGGGAGATCACGAGCATCTACAAAAACATTCCGCTTTAATGGAAGCATAATACTTCACTGTGACGGGCTCAAATCTCTCGAGATGACCTATAACGTGCGTAATCTCTTTGCCGCACGGTTACGTATGCTATTGTTCGTGAGGAATTTGATGTATCTCGTGTCATGACCTCATTATTGAAAGGACTCAAAGCTCCAAGTAACCAAGGCTCGTGCCAGTAGCCTCACACGTTCTTCGAGGATCAAACCTTCTCATAGCTGCTGCAAGATCGTTTTATCTGCTCGACTAGTTGAAAATTTGTTTTTTCCCATGAGCAAATAGAGAACAAAAGAGAAGGGGACACATTGAACGAAACAAGGGAAAGCAACTTTCCATCTTGTCTCTCTTTTGTAACCTTTTTATAATGGAACCAAAGAGCTCCACCTTACCCGCCGATGAACTTGCTATCAGCTACAGTAATACATTCAGCTGACACGGTTCGAGCAAAGCAAGGTACCTTTCCATGTCTTCCGGTGTTTTGACCACTCCCTCTTCCAGCAAATGTCTGTAGACCCTTCATCATTAAGAATGAGGAGGTCGTCGAAGTCGAGCTCGGGACATCAGCATCCTTACCTTCGAACTAGATCACTATCTTTGAGGGTCACTCTGCCCACAGCCCTGGTTCTTCTGGGTCTTGTCTGGTTCCTCTTTTCTGCAGCATTCCATGTCAACTCTGTTCCCGGAACTGTCGGAGATACATCCCCAACAGCGATTATTACATCGAGGGCACTGTTAAAGGGGTACATGAAGCTGGTTGCCAGAGCAGAAAGGCGTTCACAAACTTCTACCTGGGATTTGGACCTCAATTATGTCAGCAAGAGAAGGGTCCCTAATGGCCCTGATCCCATTCACAACAGGTACGAATTCATGACTAATTGATGTGGTCTGTCCCTTGGTTTAAAGTATCAGCCTCTCTATTCGACAATATCAAACAGAAAGCACGTCAAATCTTAAAGAGCTTCACCTTCTTCAGGGAAGAACTGAGAAACTATTCCTAGCCTTTCCGTTAAAAGAGGTGTCATATTAGTCATCGAGTAAACGAATCAGAGACCACATGATCGAAAATAAGGATTATAATAACGTCAAGGTGTCCCGGGATCTTCACGGTTAAGGAAACGAGCAACAGTGGCATGGCAACTGAGAGAGAAAACAAACTGGCCTTTTGAAAGTCTCCATACTGGTTGGATTCCTTATCACGTGCAATGAATGTTTACTTTAGAATCTAAGGATGACACCTCTATCTATTTCTCTCATGCAAACACTACATATTGCGAAATGTTAATGCCTGTGCAGGAGAGCAGTAAACTATAGGCAGCCACCGGGAGCTTGAGGGAACTGATCAACCGTTACAGAACTGTGCTGCATAAAGTTTGACGGCAGATGAATTCATCGATCAAAACCTCATTATTCGATTGAATGCTGTGATGTATGCGTGATTATGCCAAAATCTCTGACCGATCAAGGGATCAGTTAGTATTAGGTTGTCACATCCTGATCAAGTGCCTGTGATTCTACTTGTTTCACTAAAATGCCGCTTCATAAATCATAATCCTTAATTGTCCTGCAACTGATTGATCTTTTTCCTGTCGCGAGTAAATGTAAGCTACACAAGCTTCAATGCACTGTATCAATAAGCACCGAGTCAGTTCGTGAAGCCCGCTGACTCTACTCATGAATCTTCTCCATCAAGAAGACTCGATCCCAAAAACTTTCTGAAGGAGAAGCTGCAGCCAAACCTCCTCAACCGAATCATGTCGTTGAAGGATGAACCCTTTTGCAGGGAATTTTATTTACCACCTCTGGTACTTGACATTCTGAGATAGTGGTCTTAATTTGCCTGGAAGAAACAGGGCAAAATTGTAATATTTACACATCAGTCGCCCATTTTCTATTTCTTCTCCTTTTAGATTAGATTGCGGTCTCTACTTCTTCTCTAGTGTCTGGTGCAGCTGAAGTAAAAGTAAATCGATCAGCTAACGCTAGCATCAAAATGCAATGCAGTTCGAAGTCATTGCACCACTTCAGGATAGTACCTTTTTCTAATTCAGCAACGGTGCTGTTGCCTGTCTATGAGGAGATTCTGTGGCTGGGCCATTACTTCCCTTTTGCCCGTTACTTGATAAATTCTCGGGCCGAGGTTAATCCTATAGATAGAAAAGGTGAGAAAGGTCACTTTCATGGCGATTACTCCATTAATAACAAATCCCGGTGCTTTTGCAGTTGTGTGTCACTGCTTGTCCATCCGCTTCACTGAGAAAGAAAGTGGAAAGCAGTGGAAGAAGGGACCCGAGCAGCGAGCAACATTCCCTCCTCTACGAATTCCCTTTTCCTTTTATATTCGCTTTTCTTCTATGGCTTTTACTTCTATTTATTATGTGAATTAACGATTTCTGCAAGTGGTCGGAGGAGCAAAGGACAACTTGGTCTTAAAGCGACTGAGACTCGAAATTCAGCCAGGCAGTCTTTTTGTTGCATGCGCCCATAGTAATGTCTTTCTGGCCTTATCAGTCAGAGGACTTCGTGATGCTGACTGACCTTTCAAAAGCAGCTTTGCTCCTATAATTCTGGGTAAAGAAATTCCACGATGAGGTTGCAAGATGTGATCAGAATCACAATGAAGGATTTGTTCAGGGCGCTGCTCGATAGGTTTGAATGAAGAAATTGTCAATAGAACAAGGTCATGAGATCATGAAATGTGGCTGGAAGTCAGAGTTGAGTACAACATGATCCCTATTTCAATAAACATTTCGACCAGAAGGATATCAGAAAATACGGAACGCTATACCAAACACAAAGATCATCCAAGGTTCAGGGAGTGGCTCTAGCAAGAACAACTTCAGCATAGAAGACTGCAAGAATTGGAGTTTAAGGTAACATAGGATCCCAACTTGAAGAGCCATGACTTTAAGATGAGCACTGGGCAGCTCATACTTTAGGCAACAGAAGACTAGCAACGATGCATGGCATGTTTCGTGTCAACAGTGAGAAATCAGCAATAACAAGGATGACGCAAACAAGACATAACCACCT
>CXYZ01003466.1:627218-638790 GCA_900006705.1 Sonneratia caseolaris | reverse complement strand
GATTTGTTCAGGGCGCTGCTCGATAGGTTTGAATGAAGAAATTGTCAATAGAACAAGGTCATGAGATCATGAAATGTGGCTGGAAGTCAGAGTTGAGTACAACATGATCCCTATTTCAATAAACATTTCGACCAGAAGGATATCAGAAAATACGGAACGCTATACCAAACACAAAGATCATCCAAGGTTCAGGGAGTGGCTCTAGCAAGAACAACTTCAGCATAGAAGACTGCAAGAATTGGAGTTTAAGGTAACATAGGATCCCAACTTGAAGAGCCATGACTTTAAGATGAGCACTGGGCAGCTCATACTTTAGGCAACAGAAGACTAGCAACGATGCATGGCATGTTTCGTGTCAACAGTGAGAAATCAGCAATAACAAGGATGACGCAAACAAGACATAACCACCTGAAATGCAGAATTTCATCACAGCAGAGAAACAACCCAATTATCAATATCATCATCGTAATGTATTCCGACAATCACTGTACTAAATTTCTATAGCTACATAGTCTGTATCAATCAAAAGTTTGATGGGCCACACAGGGAATGGATGGAATTTCTGCCCAATTGTTCCCCGGACCGATAAACACAACATAGGCTTGATTTATTCTTCTTCTTATCGCAAGGCCCAGCAACATATGCAGACAACAATTTACAATGAGAGCTGCTCTTGGACTTACCACTCTCTGAAAAAAATTATCCAATTCTCAAATTGACTTTTTGATGTCGGCTTCTTCCTTGGAGCTTACTCGTTTGACTGTCCATTCATTCATTGTCCTGCTTGTGGAAAAGCAGAGGGAACTCATCGTCATGGTCCGTGATGTCTCTCGCCATACCCTTTAAAGACTGGTAAACCTGGTACATCGACCACCTCTCCTTAGGCAGAGAAATAGTACAGCAGCAGGCGATCTTGAGAAACTGCATAATCTCCGCCTCGTGACCCATACCCCACAGGGCCTTATCTACCCCGTCCTTCAACCTATCAGAGCTCGAGAGGAAACTGATCCACTCCACCAGGTTACCTTTAAAACCTTCTTCTGGTCCAGTGACCTCGACTGGCTTCTGCCCTGTGACCAGCTCCAGAAGGACCACGCCAAATGCATAGACATCTCCCTTGAGGGAGGCTACCATAGTGCTTGGGTACTTGGGCGCTATGTATCCAAACTCGCCCAGGTCCCCGTTAATGAAGCTGTTCTTGTTAGACTCTGTGGTGGTGATGAGACTTGCGAGCCCGAAATCCACTATCCGTGCATCAAAGTCCTCGTCAATGAGGATCACGTTTGAGCACAAGTTCTGGTGCGGGAACGGGGAATGGGATCCATGGTGGAGCCACGCAAGACCTCGTGCTGCCCCGAGCCCGATCCGAAACCTCATCAGCCAGTCTATCTTGGGGCCGCCTGAGTGCAGCAAGGAGTGCAAGGTCCCATTGGACATATGCTTGTAGACCAAGAGCTTCTCGTCCTCGACCAGGCAGTAACCAAGCAAGGGGGTCAAGTTTGGGTGCCTGAGCTGCCCCACCTGATTCATCTCGATCCGGAATTGCTTCTCCCCCATCCTGCACGTGCAGAGCCTCTTGATCGCGAGGGCTGACCCATCCGGGAGGACGGCCTTGTAGGTGATCCCAGTTCGAGTTGAGATGATCACGTTCTCCTCATTGAAGTTGTTGGTGGCCGCCATCAAGTCGGCTAACTTGACCTTCACAAGCGGCTTCTGGAACAGCAAGACCTGGGCGAGCCTGTGGGCCCGGAGCTTCTCGGCCCAGGTGCTGCCACCGGCCCTTCCCCTCTCCTTCCTCACGGCTCTCAGGTGGAACCACCACCATAGCCCCATGCCCAGTAGAAGTGACCCAGCAGCACCGAAAATCCCAGCTGCGATTATGATGGCGAGGTTCTTCTTGCTCAGGCCGCCGCACTTCCCCAGCGGCTTGCCGCAGAGTCCATCGTTCCCAGAGAAATCGGCCTTGTCGTACCCGCTAAAAAAGGAAGGGATCGTGCCCGAGATATCATTATTCGCGACAGAGAACTTGTTCAACCGACTCAGTGCGACGAACTCGAGTGGGATCGTTCCCGAGAGCTTGTTGTTCGAGAGGGTGAGGCTGTTGAGGAAGCTGCAGCCACCTAGTTCAGGAGGGATCGGACCCGAAAGGCCAGTGAACGACAAATCGAGATTGACCAAGTAGGGCAACCAAGAGCAAATCTGACTAGGGATCGCGCCTGACAGGGGGTTGGTAGAGAGATCCAAGCTCTGGACGCTACCACAGTACTGCAACGACTCGGGGATCGACCCGGTGAGCCCCATACCCAGGAGCTCCAGCTTCAGGATCCGGTTCTGGCGGTCGTTCCAGCAGGAGACGCCGGCAAACTGGCAGATGGACCCGACGGAGGTATTGGTGAAGTCCCAGGAAGCAAGGTTCTCCAGCGGGTCCCCCAGGGAGTCCTTGAGGCCCCTGAGGCACTTGACATCGTCCTCCGCAACCGCCGCCGAAGAAAGCCGCCACAGGAGCAAGAAGCATAACCGGAAGATAATACTCGAGAGCTTGCCCCGCCCCTGTGATGGGTCTCTCATGTAAATCGACAGAGCGAGTCGTGGCAGAAACAGGAGGAGATGAGCTCGTCGAAGACGAAGAAGAAGAAGAAGAAGATGATGAGGGTGATCATGAGTCGATGACCGTGGGCCTTGTGAGTGCTAGAATTTTACGCGTAGAACGGTGCCATTGACTTTGATGACGGAATTACGATCGAATAAAGATTAAAGGACAATAAAGATATATTATTTTTTCCCAATAATACATCTCGAATTTATTACCTAAATCAGATTTGCGTTTAATTACATATTAAAAATAAAATTATTTATTTATAATTATTTTTTCTCGAAAGATCTTTACATAGCTCTTCAATTTTTCTTCACCTCTTCATATTATTATTATTATTATTATTATTATTATTATTATTATTATTATTTCCCCTTCTCTTTTTTTATATTATTATTATTCTCAAATGATATATGTTTGAAACATCTTAAACTCCAATAAGATTGCAACACGAATAAAAATAAATTTTCTGATATACTAATTAACATAGAAAAATGGAAAGTATTTATTTTTCATATATATTTTTTTGGTTAAGAACACTCACTATTAATGCAAGATGAATGGTGTCTAAGCGATAACTTTTATTCACTACATTAATTAAGTGGGGTTTTGACTTTGAGTAAGCGAGTGGTGGAGGTGAGGCCCACAACGGTTGGTTAGTTGATACGCCACTAATTATACCATCCTTATTATTGCAATAAATTATTATTATTATTATATCTCTCATGAATTTTCATTAAAATTATATAAAAATTTACTTTTATCTCACAATTAAACTCATATTTATTACGGAGTATCGGATATTTATTTTTTATAATTATTTTTATGTATTTTTTTTCTTCCATTTAAAACTATATAAGAATTCAAATTTTTTCTTTTATACTTGATTTAATAATAACCAGTTTCAAATTTGGGCCGGTCACGGGATGCACATTTTTCTTGATGCTCGAGTCTATAGGAAAATACTACGCGGCAGACCAATTCCTGTGTACTCTCATGACCACGTAAAACTTTCGCTTTGACTTACGAGGAATTTACAAGCTCAAGAGGAAGACGCTTCTAGTTTCGTTTGGCCAATTCCCATTGGACGGTTGACTTTCCGGCTTCCGCTCTTTTCACTTTGGCGCCTCGGACGGTCCAAAACCAATGGTCGTTCCAACGACCAAAGCCCCTCACCCGCAATAGAAGTTATTGCATGCGACAGCATTGGTATCACGCGTTCACCCAAGACCAAAGCGGGGAAAATGGGAAAATGGGAAAAAGAAAAGGATTTAGATTAAAGTCTTCTAAGTTAATTTGATTAAATTAAGTCAAAACATCTATAGATTATGATACGGTTAATGAGAGTGAATGTTAATTTTACTGTGTTGAAATACCACCGTCAAACCTCCTTCGAACACGAAGAAGGCTCAACGCTGAAAACAAGAAATGTGATTGGGGCTGAGGAAATGACCGAGGTGAACAAGTGGAATGTCCTCATTGGCAAAGCCCTAAACAAGAGGCTTGGTTGCCCATGGTTGTTAACGCCCATGCTGAACCCGATCTCGAGTGACAGCTACTGCTACATGACCACCGAATTGCCCTCCATCGATCACCAGTTGATGAGCTCCAGCACCTACAGTGGGACCCCAATGAGAGATTGCAGCACCTTGGTACACTTGTCCCTGAGGAAGTACAAGCTGATTGCGAGCAAGAAGATGATCAGTGTCTTCTTAAGCGTGTGGATGAGCAAGGACATGCTGAGGAAGCACCGAATCTCGAATGTCCGGGTCTGCTCTGTGGCGTGTGGAATAATGGCGGATCTCGGGAACAAAGGCTCAGTCTCGGTTAGCATGTCAATGGACGGGACAAGCCTGTGCTTCATCGCAGCACACTTGGCTTCCGGAGAGAAGATGGGGGATGGATTGAGGAGGAACCGCCAAGTGTCACAGATATTCCGGAGGGCTTTCTTCAGTCAGCAACCTCGGTCCATGAAGGAGGACCGCCATCATCCCCTCACCATCCTAGGGCATGAGTAAGTGCTTCTGTTGGTTCTAGCTTAGTCTTGGAACTGCTGGAAATGAGAAAATTAGAGAACCAGACATTGTAACAGAGAATGAATCATCGATCAGGATGTGACTGCCTTTGTTTCCCTTCTGGCGTGACAAAAACAGTCAGATATTCTAGTTTGGAGACCTGAACTACCGGCTGTGCTTGGAGGACAACTCAGCGAGGCGACTGATAAAGAAGGAAGACTGGAGTGCCCTCCAAGAATTCGACCGACTCAAGAGGGAACTGGCGGATGGAGGCGTCTTCCAAGGTTGGAAGGAAGGCAACATCAAGTTTGCGCCCACTTACAAGTATTCTTCATCAAACTGCAACGGTACCCTGGCGGTTTCCCGAGAAAGTTGGGTGAGAAGCAGAGGACTCCGGCTTGGTATGTAAACATCATAGAATCAACACCACAAGTTCAGTTGNCGGCTTGGTATGTAAACATCATAGAATCAACACAAGTTCAGTTCGCAAATCGTAGTTCCGAGTTTTGACTCCAATTCGACATCACATTTCTGAAATTCATAATTTTTCCTCACCCTTGTGACATGCAGGTGCGACCGAATTCTCTGGTATGGCAAAGGAGTGAAGCAACTCTGTTACTTCTGCGGCAAGAGCAAATTCTCCGATCACCGTCCAGTTTCCGCCGTATTCTCACACCCGGATTGAAGCCAAGCCCACCATGAACATCTCAGCAAAAGTAGTTCCACTACCAGCAGATCTACCCATTTCACCTGGATCATTANAGCCCACCATGAACATCTCAGCAAAAGTAGTTCGACCACCAGCAGATCTACCCATTTCACTTGGATCATCGGTTTTCACAAATAGTGATTTCTTGCTAAACATCAGCTCAAAAGCAGATGATTGAAAGCCCGACGAACCAGAAAGACTCACAAACCGACCGAAGAGTTTGTGAACAGGGTTGCGTTAGCATACATATTTCATAGCATCCTAAGAACCGTGTGAGAAGGAAATAATGTGACTAATCATTGGGGTATTGTATTTTCAGGGACAGAACGTCAACCGTGAAGGGCCCAAACCAACGTTGTTGCATCTGATTGTCAAGGACATTGAAGCATCCCTTACAGATAGAGGGCTGCCATAACAGACTCTCGCTCGTTTGATTACTCTCTCTTTCTAATGGCAACTCGCGCGGAGACCATAATACTTCAAAAGGTTGGATACATTTGACGGTGTCCAACTAAAAAGGTAGGGAAAAAACTCGGGATAGAACTGACACCGTGATAGTTCGAGATTGTCCATGGGCCCGTAACATCCAAAACGGACAGTATACTAACATGTCTGCAAAGATTAAAAAAAATGCCATCTATAAATGGCTTCAAGGGTTTAGTAATTAGCATAACAAATGACATTACAGGTAAACATGTCACCCTAAAACATCATATGATGAAGTACGCGAAATCTGCTATCTTGATACTCTTGCTTTAGGAATAATCATGTGATGCGAAAATTGAGGACGGGCAGCACGACTAGCCTTAGGGGTAGCTCTATTTCCATGTTAATATGCCCCGTCCTGACCCCCAATCATATCATATTCTGAAAGCCGGCCGAATCAAGAAGCACCGCCTTGATCTGCTCTGGGAGGACGTCTTGGCCTTCCCTACATTGCTGGAGTAGGGAAAAAAAACATTAAGGACCGGAAATGACTCCAGTATTTAAATCCTTAGAGCATCAAAGAAATCCAGTATGACAATTTAGCTAGTCATATCCGCCGAATTCTTTGGTTCACAAAAATGATTGGCATAACACGGAGTCACTGCGGTAATCGACCCAAATACCGTGTTTAGCCTAGAAGTTTAATCTTTCCATGTGCACTTTTGGAAACACGACTTTAGATTATGAAGTAGTCCTATATGGTCTGTCTCTGATGAGTTTAGATCAAATTGGATTGGGGGCATGGTGCAGCTTGTATTTCAATCTAAGTGTACTGTGATCCAAGGTCAAACAAGTCACAGAAAATAACAAGAGAAAACAGGATGCACTTTAAAGTAAATTGACAAAAACACGCCATAACGACTTCCACATTGCTTAAATCTCAACCTTTGTATATCAAATCAAGAGCTCAGTCCTGGCAAACCAGTCCTAGCAGCTCATAGATAGAGCCAGAGCTGAATTTTTCACACAAAAATGTCCAAGATCAAGAATGCCGTATGCAATATTCAGATGTAGATTGAAGTGTATGGGATTCATATGGTGAAGGAAGGAGGTTGACAGAGGGTTACCTCAGCTCTGAAAACATCCAAGGCAAACCCATTGAAACAACTAATTACAGCCTGCTGAATGTCCAGACCGAGGTTGTCGAGAGCCCTCATGGTGGAGAGCAGCAGTCCCGGTCTCCTTGCACAGAACATGTGGATGTTTACAGCCCTTCCTTCCCTCACCCTGACTTCCACCTAAAAAGAAGAAAATATAAACCATCACGAAAAAAATCGAACTTTTCAAAATTAGACTCATGGTGCAACAACTGCAATCCTGATTCCTGTATATGACCTCTAAATGTCCGAAAAAGAATCCATTATTTTCAAAAACATCCAAGAGGACCTAGGATGACTATCTGATAACAGACATATTTCGCTCTTATGGGCATATCAATCTGTGCGAGATTAAGATATTGACCACCCAGATGAATATAAATAAGGACCGCCGACAAACAGAAGATTTAAGAAAGGGTGTACCCTTGCAGATTGGCCTTTGGGGCTTGGCAAGGAGCTCGGACCCAACTCTTCCTTCACGAGGCAAGGGAGAGTCGGAGGGGTGGGAGTCAATGTGTGCAAGTTTGTTGAAGGGGGGAGTGATCCAGGCGTCATTGACTCGAGCTCGTTATGGAGGTCGTTGATCCTCTGCAGAAGCTCCTTTAGATAGTCAATGGCGTCCCCGAGAATAGAAGCTCGGTCCATCTGCAGAACGAGCTCAGACAGTGAAATTCTTATGCCCCGACAATCTTCTCAAGAAGAAAAACCACGGCTCATGCTGCACGTTTCATGCAGAAAAGTTTTCCGGCATTTAACCTCCAATGAAAATTCATGGATTTCCCTCCTTTTCCAATCAACAAAGAATGCGGAATTGCTTTATCAAGCTGCAGATTAAGCTAAGCGTCTTTACTTGAAAGAAAGCATATTTTTTGAAGATCGAAAAAAAAAGTCATCAAAAGCATTTCTCAAGCAGATTCTAAGCAAAAGAAGATGGCCCGCAAAATTATATTTTTTTCCCTTTCCAAGAATTATAGGGTGATTAAAAAATCCTCGATAGATACTATAGAAGAGTAAAATAATTAAGAAAAGATGCAATTTCTGAGCGAATAATCAAATCAATTATTTAAATGTACCTTGCTGATTTTTGGGACCACCGACCGGAGCATGTAGAGTCGGTCGTTCAGTTTCTTCCTTCGCCGCCGCTCAGCCATGAGATTCTTAGCGGGCAGCCCCTTCTTCTTCCCCTTCTGGTCTCCTACCGTCACCATACTATTATTGCCCACTGAAGTCTCATTCATCCTACTGCTATCCCCACCTCCAACAGCAAACTTGCCGCATGCCCCACTCAGCATCTGATCGTTCCCCTCGTCTGACTCGTAATTGAAACCTGATACCAAGTCATCCCCAACAATCTCCTCGACGTCCTCCTCTATCCGCTTCCTCTTGTTGTTGTTTTCCCCAACGTCAGGACCTCCGGAGATGCCGAGCTTTGCGGCGCGTTTCTGGAACAAAGTGGGCTGAGCCCCCATTTGCGGCAACACCTCTAGTGGCCGCAGAACCTTGGGGCGATTGAAAAACATGGGAGAGTTCAGGCTCGGGTAGCTGTCGAAGCCCTCAAAGAATCCGAGTAGACTAGGACCCAGCTCGGCGGGAGCGACATCTGTGGCATCGGGATTAGAATTGGGGTTCGAAAGGAGGTTGGGGGGATTAAAGGTGGGGAGAAAATGGAGGGATGCATCGGGGGCTAAGTCGAAGCCAAGGAACGGAGGCTGGTTAGGAGAGCAGGCGGCTGAGGAGGAGTCGAGGAAGGCGAGGCTGTGGAGGTCCGAAGGTGGCTGCTGGTGTAGGGACGCAATGGTGGAGAGCTCGTGGAGGGGTTGCTGCTGTTGCTGCTGCGGCAGCTGGGGGTTGAAGTACCAGGTGGCGGCGGCGGGGTCAGAGTCCAGCATGGACTTGAAGGACATAGACATGGACATAGGGATGTCGTCCTGCTTGGGAACCGCGTCCGCTTCCTCGGCAGCGGAGGCGGTAGCACTGGGGTTCCGGGCCCACGAGACGGCGTCGTCCTCCTCATGGACGCCGTCCACCCAAACAACGCCGTTGGGTCCTAGCACCATATCTCTCCCTCTCTGTCGCTTGCTCTGTCTATGAATAAGACTGCTGTCCCTTCCGCCCCTCCTCTCTCCTCTGCTATATTCTGCTTCTAGGCTCCGGTTATGGCTGCTGCTAACGCTTCAGTGGCCACTCTTTCTCCCTTTTTAACTCCTTTTTCTCTTCTCACAGACAGGACAAGAACTATGAGGAAACTCGTACGGTTACACAAGTACTAGAAGACAAGGCGGAAACAATGACAATGTCGTGAACAAAAGTTTCCATCTTTTTCAATTTGCAGACCATGATTTCTATACTTAAATTTGGATTTGGGTAGGGCGAGCTCATAGTTCTAAGATTTGGAGTCCCGATCCGAAGCAGCACCTCTCGGGCTCAGGAGCTCCATATATGGTAACTTCCAGATTGGTTTATCACTGTGATGAGAGCAAGATTGAGGAGGAGGGTTGGCATCATGGATTTAAGCCAACATCTTTAGGTTCAAAAGTTTTGAATTCTTTTAGTATTAATCCAGTTTAAGATCAAGCGCACGGACTGGGTAAATAAGGGCGATATGTCACCACACTTTCCTATGCCTTGAGACAACCTTGACGAGGACATTTACACGAGCTGTCATGCATCGCTTTTGCAACACACCCGAAAATGCCTCACACAACCTCGATTCATCCCTCCAAATCCGTCCCAGCCGGGGCTAGACCGTTCGACGGAGGACTGTTCAGTGACGTAACCGAAGAGGGGATGAATTGTGCTATTGGGGGAAGGAGAAAAGGATGGGGTGGGATTCCTACTGCATATTAGTTCAATAAATTTTACAATCAATAATCAATAATAGCTCTACCTCTGACTCCCAAGTTTCCCGTGAGTCCTCTCCAATTCACCGCCACCTACTCGCTTCTCTCCCTCTCTCCTTCGCTTTCAAGTTCCCCATCGAGCCTTCCCTTCCACCGTTCAAACTCCCACTTGCCCGTTCCATCCCGATCCCAGCTAATCAAAATTTTAGTCTTCAAAATCTTTGACGGTATCCCTCTTCCATCCCTCGCTCGGAACTCCTCGATAAGACAACATGCCACTACTTCTTCCTTCTATGTATATGGCCATGAACTTAGTTCTTGAGCCACCATCTGTCCTTCCCTTTTTCTCTTTGGAAGAACTCATCCTTCCATTCTCATAAATATCCGACAAATTATGAATTCGAGCGCATGTTCGTGTGTTACGTGTGCACAAGAGAAAAATTGGAACTATGACTTTGTGAGTTACGGAGAATTACTACGTACATTCAATCCATTTGAGTTTATTTTTGGGATTATTGAGCATGGCGCTCTTTGATCGGCTAAAATTTCTACATCCTTGCCACTCCTTTTGCTTCCCCGAGGAATTCTTTTGATTTAGTCGCAGTAAATTAGTAATTAATTNAAAATTTCTACATCCTTGCCACTCCTTTTGCTTTCCCGAGGAATTCTTTTGATTTAGTCGTAGTAAATTAGTAATTAATTATGATGATGATGATGATGATGATGATAGTATGCGTGTGTGGAGCTAAAAGGTAATGGGAGAAACTGTCATTTTGATTTTTTTAAACATTTAAATTATCATTATTTTACTCCTTAACAATATGGACCATCATTTTAATTTTTTTGAAAGGTTAAAATTACTGCCACGTTAAAATTAATTTTTTAAAAATAATCTATTAACCATGTAGCACCACAAAGGGATCGGTGCTATATACACCGACTAATGGTCCTGTTAAAGTTTTTTTTACAGATATATTAAAGTGGTGACAATATTGGTAATTTAAGAATTAGAATGATGATATATTTTTATTAAAGAAATAAAATTATGATAATCTAAAATTATTCAAACAGCGTTAAATGACTTATCCATGCACAAGAATGATATAATATATTTACCGATGTTCAAACTAACGCGGATAAATTATAATGAATAACGATTTTCGAGAGTGACAACCCGCTGATAAGTCGACAACATGCGGTAAATCAAATTTAGAATTCAAAATCATCCAAAGTCGGTATCTCGAGTTTAATTATTGGATCCCAACCATAGACATAAGAAAAAAAAATACTAGTAACTGAGTAATAATCCTTCATGCAATATTATTTATTTTAGTTTTTTTAGGTGGATTTGTTATTTTTATTTTTATTCGATGTCTGTAGGATAGGAGGAGAGGGCAGGCTGGCGCCGCAGCCGCTCTCGGGCATGGAACGGACAAACAGCGGGACCCCTGCCTAGCATAATTGCACATTATCCCCTATACTCTATGTATTTCACAAATTGCATCCTTAACTTTCAAAATGTTACAAATAGATTATTTTTGGGATCTGTTAGCCTCTATAGCAGACCCGGGTGCCCGACGAGAACAAGGTATCTCAACGCAACTAATCAATGTAAACATTGTCTACCATATACAGTAATCAAATCCCTAAATATTACTAATGTGCATAAAATTAATCTTTTTTCAATATGATTAATTCACACNNAATCATATCGATTAAAAAATCGATTAAGATATGAACTTATAGATTTAGAGATAGATCATGATTCAATAGGACAAATAGCATGTTTAATAAATAATTATAATAGTATATAGTTAAGGATTATAATTAAA
>CXYZ01003466.1:586297-606563 GCA_900006705.1 Sonneratia caseolaris | reverse complement strand
AATTTGACCTCATTTAAATAATAATTGGATTTTTTGTGAGAACTGGACCGGCCCGGTTTTAAAAACTATGCTTTTGATACTAAATTGTGCCAAAAAAGAAAAAGAAGAAGAAATATTCTCTCGCTTACCGAGCCTGTGTTAGGTTTGTCTCGTAAATATCATCATCACCCTCCTCGTACGAACTCAAACATCCTCTGAATGATGTAAGTTCGACTGCATCATATGGGAGAAGAAGCCCAAGCACGAAGGAGGGAGCCTTTCTAGTTAGCCAAATTAGGAAACTGCGTGAATCCAAGCTCAATTCTCCATGAGCGTTAGCTTTAAAGGAGAAAACCGAGTTCCTTGGATGCAAGCAAGTCATCCCTGGCTACTAAATAGAGGCTCCTTCCTCCGTGTTAGACTTCTCTTCCTCACCAGATTCATCGATGTAGCGGCTCCTCACCAGTAATGGTGTCTCCTTGAACATGCATATATATCTTGGAAAGAATAAATCTCACATGAAAGAGAAGAGCCTATCTAGTTAGCCACGGGAGACTGCCTGAATTCGCCGAGCTATGCCTTTGAGCATTCATGTGAAATTGGAAAACTAAGTTCCATAGAGCAGGCAAGTCATCCTTGGCTACGTACTAAATATTGCTCTTTATGCTCTCCGTGTCAAAACTCTCTTTCCTTGTCAGATTCATCGGTATGCCTGCAGAAAAGCTTATTTTCATCGTTCCCATGACAAAAGGAGGACTTCAGAATGCAGATATGGTAGAGGAACAACTCTAGCATGAAAGACAGGAGCCCGTCGAGTTAGCCAAGGAGACTGCCTGGGACCAAGCCAAGTTTCCGAAGACAGGCACCAAAACCTTTCTCATGGAGCAGGCAAGTCATCCTTGGCTACCACACAGGACTCCTATCTCCATGTTAGAGATACTTCTTCCTCAGTTTTGTCTTACCCTCGTTTATGACTTTGCTGCTGTTTATCCATAGTGCGAACTGGGGAACCTATTTATAACCAATAAAAGGGCAGAGATTAGATTCCAATTGCCACATAATGTAGGGTATCGATTTTCTCTTTTCCAATTGTGCATCCCCTCGTTGAACCAATGCATGTCAGGACCTGCATTATTGCATACGGTGGAATATATTCTCCAAAGATGACGGTCCTCTTTCCAAGTGCAGGCGATCTTCAACCAAATGCGATTGTGCAACTAGGTCAGAGTTGAAGTCAAACATCTAAACCCACCTGTATTGTGATGAAAAAGAACAATCTCAGGGTGACTTGCAACATGAACGTGATGGATTACGACCTTGAGAGTGATTGGTTCTGACTTTTGCATGGTGGTATCCGTATCTGTTCTGTGTGGGTGTCCGACATTGAATTCTGACCCTCATATTTTGAAATCGTACTTATTCTTCAAGATGATTTTGCTTTCAAAGGGCACTTGATGCGGTGAGATCTTCAAGTTACTGCTGTTGCCTACTATTTATCTCACAAAGTAAGGATAGTGCTGACTGTGATATCTATCCCTTTCTCTCAGTTTCTTCTGAGCCAGCATCTGTATCGATGGCTTCATCTTCCAGAACCTCTCTACCACCTAATCACCCTACCAATCCCGATCAAATTCAACAGCAACAACTCCTACCACTGGAGGAATACGATGATTCCTACTCTTAGAGTCTACAAACTGTCCAGCTATATATACCTATGGCAGTACTCCAACCCCAATCAGGCACATAATAATGTTCTTGTGTGTATATTGAATACAGTAACAATATAACATTGATATCATCACTTTCCTATTCTACGAGTAATTTATGCTTCAATAGCACATGATTCTGATCTAATTTATATGCCATCTTCCAAAGTCAAATGCCCGGATTCCCTGATGAAAATGAGAATCCCAGTGAGTGGGATTCAGTACATGAACACTAGATTTATCGATTCGTGAGAATTTGGGGAGCCAAGTCCTTAAAAAAAAAAAACTTTTAGGGGTGGATGCAAGTTTTAAACGTCAATCATTGGAGGTTCAACAATGAGATCTTATTGGTGAGCTACATGCAGTAATCATCACTCCATTTAGTAATTAAAAAAGCAAAAGAAAAATACTCTGATCTCCAAGCATTGATACTTGGAATATAATCCATCGAAGAATAAGGTTCACTGAGAGGACCAACAGACGAATTGCAAAAGGGAAAAGGGAGCAGGAAAAAATGGAAAAAAGTAAGAGCTATCAGCTATAATAATAGCATAACAAGCTACGATCTTCTCATTCAATGAACTCGCATTGGAGAATGTGTTAATTAGGTATTCTTTATGTGAACGATATATTCAATTTTATAGGAGAAGAGTGGTATTCAATTTTTTGGGGGGCTTGCTGGCCAAGGTTCATCGGGGCCTGCCTCGAGGGGGTGGCATGAAGTTCGTCGCTGACCGCTTGCCGTTCTAGCCAGGACGAGTTTGGTCCAGTCTGGCGATATGTCTCACGCTCGATATTCAGCTTTNGGCGATATGTCTCACGCTCGATATTCAGCTTTCCCACTGTTTAATTAGCGAAAACCGCAAATGTTTAGATCTCAGTTAATAGTTATATGTCCATGGGATGTGTTTTCTCCGAGTGGACCCGATGAGTCCATAACAACAACCCTATACCACCGCCATCACGATCATGTCGGCATGATCAACCGGAACTTTTTTTTTGTTGTTGTTGTTGTTCGGATGGGAAAGCAAAATGGTGACAAATATTACTATCAAAGGGCAATTTTGAGTGTGAAGGAACCATTTCCTATGTCTAAAAGAGAGATAGGGTTAGGGATGAATTGCACCGTGGAGGAGGAGGATGTGGTAACCCATGTGCAGGCCTCGACCCTCGAGGTTTAAATTACTATTGATACAATTTTCTCACACAAATAATCATGTTACTAGACAACAAAAAAGTACCTTCAAACTTGTAAAGGGGAGGAAATAAAAGATTTCAAAATTTATTGACAATAATAGAATTCTTGATTAGTTTTTTTTCTATGTGTCCATGGGGTGGACCGGGACTCGATCGGAATGACGATCTGGTATGGCGGATCTAGCTTGATTTTCGGGTCGCCTCAAAGTCCTACAACGAAGTCAAGCCGAGCATGGCTTGTCTGGAATGACTCTTCGATATTTAAGTTACCCATGTCATTCCGGACATGGTAGTCAACTCGGGTCGGTTGGTTTGAAGGTGAGCCAGCTCGGACTTAGGAGTCGGACCGGGTCAGCCGGGGCCTGGTCCATATCAATTTTCATTTTAAATTAAAAACGAAATCAATTGCACTAAACTGTATTTATAGAGAGATTTAATCTCCAAAAAACAATTAATGTAATTAAGCCTACACCGCTTATGTTGTTGACCAAAGGGAGCAAAATAAGTAAATAAATTTACACTGTTGACCCGATCGTAGTAAAACCTGAAAGTCTCTCTGGGGAGATATCCGATAAAGCTTCAATCTCATCTTTCTCGATGGGATCAAGATGTTTAGGTT
This sequence comes from Sonneratia caseolaris, assembly GCA_900006705.1. Taxonomy (NCBI): domain Eukaryota; kingdom Viridiplantae; phylum Streptophyta; class Magnoliopsida; order Myrtales; family Lythraceae; genus Sonneratia; species Sonneratia caseolaris. Next base: position 603,062 of record CXYZ01003466.1, on the reverse strand, counting down.
TGACGGTTTCAGTCTCGGCCACAGCCAGAAAAAGAAAAAGAAAAAAAAAAGGGAAGAAGGAAACCCAAGTGCGGAAGTCCACGTTCACACACGCACAACTATGCCAGCGCAGTCTGCAGCATTAAAGAATGGCATGAATGTACTGAAAGTGGATAGAAAATTTTCCGTAGGGTCGTGTGCTCTTCAACAAATGCGAGCACCCATCACTTCGTTTCCCTACGAGCTCGCCATGTGAGACCTGTCTCGGTCTCTGCGCCCCAATCTGTCTTCTGCCTGTCACTCTGAGAGAGAGTAAGAAGATGCGGATCGTGCCCGTCTCATATCCATGCTTAATTAATCAATCCCGGAAGCTTCCCAACTGTCTCACTGCCCTCTCCCCTCTCTGTAAGCCTTCAGTGAGCCCGAGCTTCAACTGTTTTGTTCCATTTTCCAGTTTTTTAATTCTGCTGCTTCACCATGTTCTGGCATTCACTCCGGCCCGCACAGTTGCCATAACTTGAGCTCCCTAGCCATTAAAGGTTCCACCGCTGAGGCTCTTGATCTTTCACGTAGGATGCTGAGAACTTGGCGCAGGAGGATAGATCATGGGGTGCTCCGTCTCTGTCGCTATGAGAAAGAAGAAGCCCAACATCCCCGAAGTCTCGATTTTCGTCCCCTCGATGCGAATCCCGGTGAAGTCCAGTGTCCAGAGATCACTCAAGGGCCTGGTTCCTAAAGATCTTCTCGATAAGTTGTCATCCCTACGGAATCAGATTCTCTTAGTGGCCGAGGAGACTGGTAATCGACCTCTGATCAGTTAACCCTCAATGAAGCTCCTTTCGATGTCTTTCGCAAGCTGTGCAATCCAATTTCCGATATCAAATTCTCCATTAGATTTGCACGTTACAAGACTAATATGTGATCGTAAAAAAGGGGTGATACAGAGCAAAGATTGATTCATCTCCTCTTTACTTTGTCCACTTCCAATACGAGAAAATCGAGAAACTCCAATTAATTATGCACAACATACATCAAAATTGTGTTGTTCATTAGCATCATAGTCGAAACTGCAAGTGTGGGCAGCTGGTGAAACAGAATATTGCTAAATTATGACCTTCGAGCTCAAAGGTCTCGTTTTGGGGATTTTTTTTTTTTTTACTGGAAATGTGGGCAGCTAGCGAAACAGAATATTGCTAAATTATGACCTTCGAGCTCAAAGTTCTCATGCTGGGGATTTTTTTTGTCTATGGTACCTCTGGAAATTGTAAGGTACGAAATTTAGTGTAAACAGTTACTTCTTATGTGATTCAGATGGATCTGCAACTTGTGAACTGCACCGAGTCCTAGAGGAGTACTTGCCAATCCTAATAGGACTGACTGAGAGAGGTTACAGCTTAAGATTTCCACTCTGTGCATCTGATGTTTCTTTTCCTCCCAGATTTTTCTCCAAATCGACTAATGTGCATGATATGCCACAGAACACGGTCTTGAGGAGTTGGTTGAATTCAAGTGGAAAAGTATCACTGGACACCAGGTAAGATCTAAGCATGCGCTATGCAGTTGGTACCGAATCCATAAGATTGATTGGTTTAAGTTTTTTATCCCTTTTCTGGGTCAATTTGCTGAAGCAGGAAACCTCTTTACCGAATTCATGGTTTGAATTACTCTCTGTGGTTCACATGATGGCCATGGTCACGTTAACTGAGGCTAACTCTCTAATGATTCCGAAGGAACATGCTGATTCTGAGATCAGGACTGTGTCTACAGGTCCAACAAGATTCCCTGTGCCTTGAATTAAGCCACTGTTTTGATTCTCTACCATACGAACTAAAGAGATGACTTCTCTGTAATCAGATTCCAAGAGGGATGCTGTTGATTTACTTCTGAAGGCATCGGGATACCTAGAATTTTGCATCCATGAGATTTTAACACGCATGCCTCCCGAAATGAAGTATGTACAACTTTAACATGGGTTATTTTGTTCAGTTCTTTAAATTTTCATGAATTCTGATGAGTCATCCATCTCCAAAGGAAAAGGCTGCCAAAAGATTTGCAGGAAGGCATACTTGAAGCTATATCAATCCAAGCACTAGGTCAGGTATACAAGAACGCTAATCTCTGTCAGTCACTAAGATTTGATCTAGTCAATCTTCATGGGAGGTTGCACATAGAAAGAGTCACAATGGTAAAGTGATACCAGTGTGTTTGAGTTCCTTATTGTAAGTAATGTCTTTGAGGGATCCAGGGTACGGAAATTCAACTCGGGTTGGCTGTGGAAAGCCAAAAGGCAAGTTTATCAGTGAAGAGGAGGTTAGCCTGCGAGCAGCTGGGCTACTTTAGTCAGGTTCAGTAGGATAAAAAATGCTGTTTATCTGAAGCTCCAAATGCAGTGATCAAATTTCCTTTATTCATCCCTCCTGTTTTCGAGTTTTCAGGCTCATTGCTGCTTGTCCCAGTGTGATCTGAGCTATGGTTACGGGAAAAAGCACCTCTGGTTCATCAAGTGGAAGTTCCTCGAAGCAAAGGTTCTCTGATTGTTGACACAGGCATTTCCAAGTGAACGTTAAGATTGAATTTTGTTTTCTCTTTCTGGTAAATTGATCTTTGGCATTGGTACCCACCAGGCAGCTGCTTACTATTACCATGGACTAATCACGGACAAGGGAAACGATCCATCAAGTAGTGCAAGTGCAGTTTGTTGTTTTGCTGCTGCTGAGGAACTTCTCGCCGAAAGCAAGAAGGCTTGCCTGAGCTTTTGCCTTGCCAATCCTGTGTCCAGGTTAATTCTGATTATCCTGCTTCGTGATAGAGGAGTAGAAATACTGAAAATAGTTTGACGTAGCCCTGTTCTTGTAGAATTCAATTTCAGACTGAAACAAAGAAATTTTTTTGGACCAGTTCAATCACAATTTTTGGTCTTGTTAATCCAGTTTAGCTGCAGCAAGATGAAGCAATTAATGTTTGTTACCGATGTGCTTAGAAATGAAGGCCAAAAAAATTGATCAGTTAGAAAGAAATAATAGATCTGATCCATGTTAGCATCTCCCGAACAATGAGCATCAAAATACCTTCTGTTCTCTGTTTCTGTACTGATCCAAGTGTGCTTTTCAAACCATTGTTCCTGTGGCTATTCTTCGTCAGGATACCTCCATTCTGGGGTTCTATAAAGTATCTGAATCAGAAGATCCCGGAAGTTGCAATGAAAAAGTCTCAGATGTACGGGTACCTCTTGGAACAAGAAAAGTAAGACCTCTTTGACAATGATCATGTGAAGCTCTACGTTTACAGATAATGAACCCGGACAGGAACTAAAAGTTTCCAAGAATGCAGGGCTCTGCAAGTACTGCCCGACTTACCCGAGTTTCAGCTGTCATTAAGACCTGATGGCTACCGACTGCCTGAGATGGACTCAGCTTGGGACAGAGAAAACTGGGAAGTCGAAAGCCAGACGCTGAAAGAGCACCTCAAGGACCAGGAAGATGTGTACTGAATTGCTAGAACTTGCTGCAGGAAGAGCGACCAAACAGCCTTCTAGATCCCCCGCCCAAGTCCAACTGTACATTTTCTTCTCAGATTTATGTGGTTATAGAATCATGCCAAGTCCCTGGTATATCTCTGCAGCTGTGGTGAATACAGAAAGAAGGGGATACCATAGATCAATGCACCAGTGCGGCATGTCTAATGCAGTTTCTTCTTATTTATCATGCCGGTTCTGTGTTTTAAAGACATCATAACATACAAATCTGAAGGTGGTTCTGTTCTGCCAGAAGCAGTATTCGAGGTAAAAGTCNTTAAAGACATCATAACATACAAATCTGAAGGTGATTCTGTTCTGCCAGAAGCAGTATTGGAGGTAAAAGTTTTTGTTCTTTGACATGTTTCTCGATCCCTGGNAGAAGCAGTATTCGAGGTAAAAGTCTTTGTTCTTTGACATGTTTCTCGATCCCTGGTTGTAGTACTGTAATCCCAGGCTGGAACAAGAGTATCCTGTCGATTGCTCGGTAAAGTTCGTGGACAAAACGGCCGAGGGATCATGCATGGATGGATAAACCAAGACAAGATCCGGCTGGCAAAGAAGAAGAATAATGCCGATCGTGTAATGTGAAGTCACGGGTTCACGGCTTATAATAGATTTACACTCATATCTAACTAAAACACAGTCCGATCTAAGTCGATAACCGTACTTACTGACTGAGGCAACTGTAACTCGTTAGTCTCCCGACGACGGCAATTATGAGGAAACTGAGCCTGCGAAATGAAGAGGTCGTCTACTCACATACTTTCCCATATTTCCTTTTTTTTTATAGCAAAATTTGGTCAAATAAGAATTAAATTCATGATGCGTAATATTATTATTGATGTGGAATCAAATTCAATTCTAGTTATAATAAAATTTTATATATCATTTTATTTCTAATTTCCTATATCTTTTTACGGGCTCGTGCTGTTATTATTATTATTTTTTGTATTTCAAAGAAAATACTATATATAAAATATATATGAGCGGATTGTAAGCTAAAACTTTCTAATGAAGAAGAATGAGATAATTATAGTGGAAGCTTCTTATTCTTTTTTTTGTACACTTGAATTTTATATATCTTAAGATAATTTTTTTATTGTATATGTTTGGTTCCGTAATATATTTTATTCATAATTACAATGGTGCGATGACATTGTAGTTATTTCTTGATGTGGTATAATGACATGTCAATAAATTACTGACATGAACATGCCAATGTAGCAAAGTTCAGCCGACATGGCAAAAATTCCATCAATGTATCATGCCACGTGATGCCATTAAAATTTGGACTTGAGTACGTTACGGAATCAAACATATAGGACTGGAATGGCCATTTTGAAACATACAGGACTCGAGTGCAAGAAACGGCAAATATGTAGAATTTCTAATAGAATTCTCCGTGAAAACAAGATGTAGCTCGACAATTAGTCGTTGATTAGTTTGAGCGAGCAACGACTAATGACTGGGCGCGTTCGAGTCGAATGAACGACAATGACATGCTCTAGCAAGGAACCCTGTGTGGAGCCTTTTAAAGAGAGTTTCCAATGTCTGATCCATCCATTGTAACCAAAAAAGTTTAAAATAAATAAATAAATAAAACCATGCATCCATCCTTTAATGGTACTGGCTGTCGTGCGTCATAGGCTTCTGGTGTGCACCCGGATGATTGAAATTCACATTTTAAGCACGACTTTCATACTGTTGGGCTTCAATGCCTTGTGGCAGCTATCAGCTAGGAGGAGAAAGAATCATCATGTACGTACGTCGAATTATGCACCACACGTAACCCAAAAATAAATAAATTAAATTTGGGCACGCGCGACATGATTCTTTGGACCGGAGCAGCCAAGGTCAGAAGACCACCGGCACAGGTCGGTGTCATGCACACACACACATGTCGGGACAAATGGAAGATATGCACATATTTGAAATAGCATGCTCACTAGATTTCACGATCACTTGGTACAGCAGATAATGATGACATTGTCATTGAAATAAAAAGTAAAATAAATAATAGAAATAGAAAAAAAAAATCATAAGTTACTGAGCTGAGCTAGGGTTTGGAAGTAACATATACACATCAAACACAAATGATCGAAGGGTGGCCTTTCATGCACCTCATTGTAGTCTACGTATATGTTGTCTGTGCATTGTCGAGCTAGCGAGCTAAGATAGAGACTCGTTTATTAGTAATGGCATGCAGTCATTTTATTATCAATAATGTCAACATAGTTTTTTTTTGTTTTTTTTTTCGTTAGCCTTATAGGAGGAAGACAAATATATATATACATACATATATATTATATCATAGGAAATGATATCATTACATCAGTCAAGAGAATTCGAGAGATAATTGTCAACAACTAATCTAATACAAATCTCAACATCAATTGTCGAACTAAATGGGTTAAGTATTAAATTTGCTATCGGTGACATTTGCTTTCGGAGCTATTGACTGAAACCCTTTAAACAGTGAGACCCTGAATGTTCATAGAACTTCAGCAACTGCCATACGAGCAGACTCTCGGAGTATTTTTTTTTCTTCTTCTTCTTCTTCTTTTTTATTTTTTTTCTGTTTCGGTTTTACGGATTAACTGTTCCTCATAAATGGAGGGAGAGGTCCACAGTGTCAAGAGGGTCAGTTTCTCCCGGACCCGGAGACAGGCTGTCGGTGGTGGTTAGATCAGTCTTGAATTCGCAAGTATTATAAGGAGGCGGAAGAGGAGAGAGGCTGCTGTGGCGGATTTGGACTTGCTCAAGCCATCCGCTCTGGCTGAAGTACTGCGGCTGCGGCGGTGGCGGCGGCTCAAGGGGTGAGATAACACGGACGGCGGTGGAGGTGGGCGAGTCAGAGGGCTGGCCGCGTGCGGCAGCGCGCTCACGCCTGTGGGCGTTCTGGTGGCCGCCGAGGGCCTGGGAGGTGTAGAACTTGCGGGAGCAGTACTGGCAAGGGAAGAGACGGATGGGAATGGGATTATCGGAGTGATGGTGGGGCAAGAGCAGAGGCTGAGATTGCTTCTGCCTCTCGAAGACGGCTGGTGTCATGGCTATGGCGGGTAATGTTGAAGAGGGAGGCTGCGGTTGGTTGAGGAGGTCGTAGGTGCGATGGTGGTCTGCCATAAGTGGAGGTGGAGGAGGAGGAGGAAGAAGGAGAGGAAGATGAATATGATGCCAACGACAACGAGGAGGTCAGGAAGAGAGAAATAATGGAGAAGATGATGAGGAAGATTCGGGTTATGACAGGAGTCTCTCAGGCGGAGAAAGGAAGAGAGAAAGTGAGGGTTATAAAGGGTTTTAGGGTTTTGTCGTTTTTGCTGAAGAAAGCTATCGGACGGAGACGGTTGGTTGATCGGTCGAGATGATGAAATTGCCCTTAGTCTCAGCTACCTTATGAGAACTATGAAGTTTTAATTCTTTACTCACAATGAAAAGAGAGAAGGTATGGTGAAGAAAAGTAAAAGGAGAGACATGGATTTTTTTTTCAATCACGAGAAATTAGAAATCCCTTTTAAAAAATTAGATATATAAATTAAAAGTAAGATTTCACAATTTGAATTATGTGGGTCCACTTATTTAAGCTTAATTTTTTAAATTAAAATTTTAAATTTGAATTATCCGTCACATATAAAATTTTTGGATACCAAGAATAAGAGATTCCATCCAAACGTTTGCTATAATTGCCAAAGCCCTTTGAATAATTGCCATAAAACTGAGTACTGAGTCATGGCTTTTAGTGCTTTAGGGCTGTCCTCATATGTCCCAAACTAGGGTTAGGCCGTATCTATGCAAAGTAGTCATCTAAGGAATTCTTTCCTCCTATATATTGCATCTTTCATGAGGATACAAATAATTAGCCCCTTGGATTCGTTTGCCATTTCAATCCACGGCCACGCATTAAGCCAAGGGCCAAGCGTCATCGGTGTCACTAACCGTGAAGCAATCATTATATATCACGATCTTCTGCCGACTACCGAATCCGCACTCAGACAGTTGCGCACTTTGGTCGCGCCCGCAGTAAGAGAGACAGGCTTTTTTTTTTTGTCTATTTCTGTGTACGACGAGAACTGTTCTCTCTTGTCTGTTTCTCCAAGGGGGAAGTCTCAAGTTGCATATAGATACCGGAGATCATACAAGAATCTCCCCGGGATGATGATGTTCGCTTGCTTGCATCCACTCTATCACACACGGATCCTCGATAAACGATACGACAACAAGGGAAGAGATGTTCTTCGTAGATGAGTGCACCAATTATTTGATCGAAAATGATGCGTGCTACAATGTTATTTCTCTCAGTGGGGGTTCTGAACGTATAGAAAAGCTATCAAGGAGAGTAATGGAGAAGGTAAGCCAAGAGTGAGACCCTCCCAAATTCTAAGATTGCTGGGTAAAATGGAAAGAGAGGAAGTAGTAGTGCGGTGTCGGGATTCTAGTTGGTTGGCTTGGTGGGGGCAGAACTGAGCCACAATGGGGAAGCGTGATTCCACATCAAGCAACAGTTGACCTTAAGGATATGCTCGAGGAACGGTGGTATTCTGGAATCGGTACGTCCATTGTGTTCAGAAAAAGGAGAAAAAAAAAAAAGAAAGAAAGAAAGGACAATAATTAGGCCCCCACGGGAAGACGTTCTCATTCCTCACGAAATCTGAGAGACCCGTCCCGCTATTGCTGATGGAGGACACGTACCCCTAGAGAACGACTGGACCCAATTCCACGGGACAATACTTAATAAAGAAAGTACAACATTTGAGTTCTTGAACCAATAATAGTATTACCATACTAAATTTTAAGTTTTAATTTTATCGATAAAAATATCCATAATTATAAAAAAAATCCCCAATTACTGATCCGGATCCGTATGAATGTCTTGGGTGTCCGCTAGCATAATAAANTAAATTTTATCCATAAAAAGATACATAATTAAAAAAAAATCCCCCAATTACTGATCCGGATCCGTTTGAATGTCTTGGGTGTCCGCTAGCATAATAAATTATTACGAGGAAAATGCCACACGGTTATATCTAATTTAATTAACAAAATGGTGGCGCGGTAAGGAAATCGGCTAGCCGGATTTCCGCAGGCCTTCAACTGGACATCTGTTCATTCTGCATATAGTTTCATCTTCTCTCCACATCCCCTCCATTATTGGGTGGTTTAGGCCACCTCGAGACTGGGCCAAACTAACCACGGACGGTACTGCTCGTAGAAATCTAAGCCTACGCGGGAGCTGGAGCAGGAGTCATAAGGGATGAGGATGGAGTCTAGATTTCTAGGATTTCCAAGAACACTGGAATGCCCGGGGCTTGCTTTGATTTCGGAGCTCTGAGGGGGGTCCTCTCGAGTTTGGAGTAGTCAGCTTGGGAATTTGGGTGTGTGTTACTCGAAATTGAGTCACAGTTGGCATCTCATATGCTCATGGAAAGGGGTTCGACCTACTGCACCTAACGTATTATATCTTATCTGAACCGTTCTATTGTTACTAGCGCTCGAGTAGCAAGTTCGCAATTTATACCTATAAGATAACTTTCTTGCAAATTGGTTGGCAAGATGATCACTGAACCTACATGGAGGATTCCATACTTACCAAAGTCAACTAGATGCAGTCAAAACTCTAATTGCCGAAGATATTTATGGGACTACTACTACCTTACCCCGACTTTACTTAGTTTAATTATTTCTCTTTTAGTATTGCTATTTCCCGTTGGGCTTCAGCCTCGTAGTTGTACTAAAAAGAAATGTACCTTAAGAATTATTCGACATTTTACTATTGAGTTCATGAATGACACGGCCGTCTCGACTAGGAATCTTCAATTGCCGATCAGAATTTATTAACAATTGCAATCTGTACAGAGAGATCAGTGCTGGCTTAAGTCCAATGGAAGCAACAGCAGAACAGTGAAGAGAGAGGAGAGGAAGATCAACGAACAGATGATTATTTACGGAGCCTCCAAGAACAATTGGAGGTTGGAGGCATAAATAGTTTAGGCCCATCTGGTCAGTTGCTGAGGTCAAAATATTTCGGGTCTTCCGGGTAGTGATATTCCACCCTCAACTGCCATCCAAAATCAAGATAACTGTTAAAATTGATATAGGAGTTCGCCAAACGCAACCATAAAAGCAATCTTAACCTAGGACAGAAAGACAGACTGACTTCAAGATCGGCTCCGAATTTACTGAGGTAACAGTAAAGGGCAGATAACAACGAAGTTGCAACATAGGATATTGTGAGACACGAACTGATGACATGGAACGCAATGGCCTAACCTTCACCCATGCATTGGCATATTACTCTGCATTTTAACTTAATCAAAGCTAGGAACCTAACAATTACAGAAAAGGGGCCTGAGGTTTCTCTACCCCCCCCGACACTGATCCAACTGCAGACTCGATGAGCAACAGCATTCTGAGCAAATACCAATAGTGTCAACCCATGGCTGAATTTCAAAAGCTTGTTGCAGAGTAGTTAAGAGAGAGAGAGAGAAACTGCATTGATAATTATTTTTAAAGAATAGCGGGAGCATACCTTGCCCTCATCAGAATCTGAATGTCGCTGAGGGAATACAACCCTCAGGTCATTGTAAAGGTAGAATCTCCTATCCACTTTTTTGCCGTTAACAGACCTGGAACCCTTTTTAGGAAAAGGGCATAGAAATCGGAGATGAAGGGCATATCGGAGAGCCCCAGCACTGGCCATGTTCTCATTGGCCTTCAAACAGGATGCAGGTGGTTGTCTCTCAGTTCTATGGCAAATATCGTCACAAATGCATCCGCCCTTCTCGCTAAATTCACCATATGCAGACCCATCTTGATACTTTACAGAGGGAGATACCCCCTCTCCAAGCATGCATTTGATCCCATTACCTTTCATGCTAGAAGTTGATTCTGTTTTTGCAGGATGATTCAACTGTGAAATTGACAGGTCTTTGACTTTCAAATTCAAATCCTCCTGCAATTTCGACATTGCAGCAGGAGAGCCTGGTGACTCTAAGGTGACCTTCTGGCGCAGGAATGTCTGTTTCAAACAGAAAAGTCCAGTCATATATATAACAAATTAAGATGATAGAATGTTTTAGGATCTATTTCCTCATCTTCCACGATGACGAGGAACTTCACTTGCGAAGATATTCTGCTCAATAAACACATAGATCTAACCCACTTCATGTCTGCCACCACCTTAGCATTATGTCAGATATGCTCTCATATAATGCCCTAGGCCTACTTGCTTTTGCAGTCATGATGCCAAGAAAGTTTGGCTGTAGTTTACATAAACAGAGGCTAACCTTAAAGAGTAAGTGGTAACAAAGCAATGAATCAATAAAAATATGGCTTTTCTTTCTAATCGAAAGCCAAGGCCTCATGTATCTCTCTTCTCCAACCCAGATCCTTATCCGGTGCCCACTCCTTTGTTTCTCAATCAATAACTTCTGCCTTGTCACACTTCCCTCTTGATACTAGGAATAGTTTCCCTCAAGTTTCTGCCAATTTTTTTTATAATTTTCATTCCCTTTATTGTTTTCCTTCATAGGAAATTTTATTTTTTGTTTGTAATATCCCGCTAGATACAATGTCAGCAAAGTGATCCCTATCTAAAAAAATCTGCAGTACACTAGTTGGCCAAAATGACGATATTATCAGTTATCTATTTCCAAAATTTACATTCACCAAAAAAAAAACCTCCAAAATTTACATTTATCTGAATCACAATGGATCAACCCATGGCCTTGAATAATTCATGTGGAACATATCTTACCTTGGTGCCTAAAGGCATGTCACTCAAGTCATAGTTGCAAAGGAAAGTATGCAAAGGAGTCTTTTCCGGGTTGCTGAGAACCTATGGAGAAACAACAGATTTTACTGGAATAACAATTTATGAAGAAAGACATAATAATAAGGGTCCTGTTCTAAAGCAACAAATAGCACAAATGAATTCACTTCACACTCAATGAACATCAAGAAAAGATTACTTTTCATAATAGGAAGCATCAGATAAGAATAACAAAGTGATGAGCACAATCAAGATGCTCCATAACAACCATATGGCAGACTATGCCAGAACTTATGAACTGCGCTCTTGATAGTTTGTTGATAATAAAAGCTTAAGCCCATCATAGCAATCCATGGCATGTTAATGGGAATTATTGAGAGGAAAAACCTTTGTACCAGCAGTCAAGAGCACAATGTGACAGTGACAAAAATCTAATTCATTAGAAGTTATCATAGTACAACAAGAACAATTGCACTCAAAATATATTTAGTAGGTAAAAAAACACTGGAGCAGAGGGAAAAAAATCATCAGGACATCTCATTAGCAACCACAGGTTCCGAACAAGCTGCAAGCCTTTTGAAAAAAATTTTAGCACATCAAATCTGATCTTAGCCCACTTCTTAACCTGAAATGATCAAGAATGCAATGAATATATGCAAGCACAGAATCATCTCTTGTGATTGAAAACCAAGAGCAGCCAAGTACCAGTTGAATGCGCCCTTTCATAGGTATGCGCAGACGGCTCCTGATAGTCGATGAATCATCAGAGCCTATATCTCTTTTTGATTTTTGGCCACTGCATTTTATGGATGAAGAACATCCAGCAATATCTATAGAAGAAGAGTAAAGTAAGAAGCAATCTCCATCCACACTATTTACACTAAATGGAAGCTTCTGTGATTGTGGAGAGAAATTCCCTCCAGTTATGCTCAAGACAGCAAGAAAACCATCAATTTTCTGCACCAAAAGATAAACAGAATTATTTGAACTTTCCAGAGGAAGAAATGAATGAAATTAATTTCTTAATTGTCAGATTTTTCCATGAGAAATGCCACAAAAAGAAACTCAAGTCCCAATGACAAACTCTTTATACCTGATTGGGTTTTCCACAAAGAAACCGACCAGACAGTAAAGACTCCTCGAAAGAACCAACCAGGGACCTCCTAACAGAGAGTCCACTCAAGCTTCTAATAGTGCATCGAGATATGGGAGTAGACTCTTGACAGAAAGGCCATGAAGAGCCGGATACGGTCTCCAAAGAAGATGGGCCTAAATCTCCATTTAAAAGATGATCATCTTGAAAAGATTGAGATGCCACTGCCATGCCCTCTTCTTCAGGATTGAGCATGTCATTTCTGCCAGATTTCCTGAGCAAATTCTCTATATTCAACAATGCTGAACAGCAGTCCACATCATTCTTCTGATTCCTACATCTGACTGCTCCTAATCTCTCAGAATGTTTTGGACCAAGAGGTGAAAAAGAAAGAGGAGGCGAGACTGATTTCTTGGTCGATATAGATATTGCCCTACTGCATGGTCTCACATAGTTTGAGGAGCCATCAAGTGTAGTTACAGGTAGGCTACTACTGTAGGGCAGCATTTCCTTCTTTTCCAGTAAAGGACCGTCTGTGAAAAATATGGATGCTGACGTTGCACTGCCATAAAGTGAGTACTTACTTTTTAAGTGTGTAGAGAGGACCATTTCTGGGATGGTAAAATGGTTTATACCACCAACATTAACTTTCTCATAATCTTGTGGAACAGTAGTACTATGCTTACTATCAATCAAGGCAAGGGACTTTGTTTGAGAACTGCTACAGCCAATGTCTAGAGAATCTTCTTGAAATTTTTCAGAAAGAAATGCATGACTTAGGGGTGATAATAATCGCTTCCTGACAGATGAACCACTAGAGTCAAGTTCATTAACTTTCCCGTCAGCTTGAGGATGCAAATTGACAGCATCAGCTGATATAACTTGATGTACCTGTGGTACTCCTCCAGAATCAAAGCCCACTACTCTTGAAACAGGACTCTGAACATTCCTTCCACCTCTAGGATTAATGTGACCACGCATTGCACTGGTCATGTTATTTCTCAATTCACAATCCCTTATATCACAATTTGCTCCAACAATGTTTGCTCCATGGATTCCATCATAAGTGCAGGACCCCAAACCAGAATACTGCACTGAGCCCTGACCAAACATATTCAGTGATGCTGCTGAGATGTCCTCAGCAGTTTCATCCGAAGAAACTAGAGGCAAGCCCATAATCAAATTTCTAGATAACTGCAGGGTTCATGCAATGGAATCAAACTAGCTCTTTCTTTCCATCACCTTCAGACTAGACTATCCAACCAAATTAACTACGCAGTATACACTGCAACCCATCCCAAATTTTCAAACTTAATCTACCCTTGCTATAACCAAATGATGAACTGTTCATGCAGAAGTAAAATCCCCAATCCATCCTTTCCAATCAACTAGCGCAATGTGCACATTCTTGAGCACATTACTAACTTCCATATCTAAGAAACCGCCTACCATCATGTATCCACCATGGGCATCCATATTTCAATTGAATTCCCATCAGAAACTTGGAGGCTTGAACCCAAACCAACACCAACAATAGATGAAGATAGATTCGCAGACATCCTGCAGTATCCTTGCCAGGAAGACATGCAAGACATACAGTCCATACTTCACAGGCAGCAACTCCGAAACCTGGTTCAAGGAAACAGAATTCACAGACAGAATTAGCTTCCTGCCGCTCAAATTTCCACTGACGTAGTCACGTATATAAACGAAATTTGCTGACCGATTAGCATTACAAAAATTACATATGCAGCACCTAACGTTTATGCTTCTTCCATTCGCCTACATAAGATACCCATAAGAACTGCAGCTTCACAAAAGTAAGAAAGAAAATCCACACAAAACAATCAAGGGAAAAACATCGGCTACTATGACGAGAGATCAAAAGACGAAGCCAGTCCATCTTACAACAACCAAAAAGCAAGAGTGAGAAAAAAGCAATCTTCAAAGCAAAATAAAGCTTAATCAATCATTGATCTGTGCTAAACTTCCAGAGAAAGAACAAACAAACAAGCCGGAAAGTAAAACGGAAATTGCATAACACGACGAAGGATGAGTTACTCGTACGGCACACACTCAGCCCACCAGAAAAGATAACCCACAAATTTCCAATTTTTTAAGGACTTAGTAATCCATTTAACATGCGCAACTTCAGAGGCCAGATGCCATTGCAACCGAAACAAGAAGAAGCTCGAGCTCGACGATCAACGCCGAAAGGCAAAACCGGAAACGGACGCACCGAAGACGGAGGCCGGCGAAGGAACAATCCGGCCGAGCAGTCATCTCAATGATTTATCCATCAAAAGATCTTTCTATGCAGAATTTTCACAGATGAATTCCGGGAATTCACGCAACCAACGAAGAGATTGAAGAGGAAAGCGGCGGGGTCAAGGAAGCTCTCAGCTGGAGAAATGAAAATTAGAGAGAGAGAGAGAGAGAGAGATGGGTCAAGGATGAGTTTCTCGTTTGGCTGCCTGTCTCTGGCCTTAAAAGGCTGAGTCGTACTAAAATGGAAACAGAAATTTCTGAGACGTAATTTCGCCGAATTTCATTAATTAAAATTACCATATTAATCTCACTGTAATCCCCCTGAAATATTTCAACTTCAATTTCCATAAATTAATTTATGGACTTAAATATTTATGGATTGAGAAATTATATTTTAAAAAAAATGGTTGTCAATCTAATTAAAATCTGAATTAATCAAATTATCATCACCTAACCAAGAGATGCTTCCACCCGATTCCAAACTAGCCAGTGATCTTCACCGATACGAAATGTAGCTTTTCACGTTAAGAAATCAAGTTTTTTGCCCAAGATGCATTTAGTATGTGCGTGTATGTATATGTGCATATATATATATATATATGTGAACCTGGTCAAGCTCGTCGGTCAAAGGAAAGGCAAAGTGAAACTTTGGCTTCTAAGAACAGGTTACGGCTAATCAACGAAAATGGCCTCATTAAGAAGCTAAAGCACATGTCTGCTCAAAAAACAATTTTTTTTTGCAATTAAGAAATTTGCGATAAATGAGGCAAGGAAGAAGACGCTAAACAAGGCACGTGAAAATGATGGCTCTCTTGACATTTCGAATTCACGAAGAGAATTTCATTTTCCTTTTTTATCAAATTATTTTTTTTTAATGTTTACTCATATATTTAATAAGTTTAATTTAAAATTTAACATTTTTTTATTAATTAGACGGTTATATTATATCAGAATTTCATGTAATATAGCTGTTATATAAGATAAATCCTTGGGTGCTTTGACATTAGAATCTCCAAATTTCTTTAGAAGATATCAGGGACATGATTTACAATCCATAATAATGTGTGACTTTAGCATTAAGTTTTGGTGTAAACCCTTTATAAAATAGGTTTCAAAAAATAACGTGAAAATTTATTATTATAAATATTTTTTGTAACAATTACACAAAAATATTTCTAAGAATTTCAGTGGTTATTTGTTTAATTAATTAATTAGTTAATTTTTTTTTTGTCTTATGGCAAAGTCATGCTGTGTCTTTCACCTAATTACTTTAATTACTTTCATATAATAATAATAATAATAATAATTAATAGTCCCAATACAGTGTTCAGCAGTTCTGGTGGGCAGACCGCCCTGAATTCTCTAATCCTCTTTCAAGCACGCACTAATCTGGAAGATTTATGTAAATTGGCAAAAATTAGAGCCGATCAAAGAGGGAGAATTTATATGTAAAATAAGATAATCTAATAAAAATTAGATAAAATAAATAAATATATATATATATAATTTCATGCATTTTGACCGCCGTGGCCAACCTAACCCCCTCAAATTCATCCTTATATTGATAATGTGGGGGTCCATATGGGTCGTTGCGTAGTTTGAGTAAATATGCATTTTTATTTTTATTTTTTACCTTACGAACGTATAATGATTTTACAAGGTACACGTAAAAATCCGGCATGACAGGGACATCGGAATGTACGAGGCAGACACGTGCCAAATCGACAGTAGCATGCCACGGGACGTGGCACCGATACTGTGGACGATCCCGTGGCCGCCGCAGTCTCCGACGAGGATAATACGAAAAATGGCGCTGTATGATTGGGTAACTTGTGGGCCCCTCCCCTCATTATTCAATTTGGTGGTGGCAATTGATCGTTGAGCTTCTTCGCTACTGAATCTAATATTCTTACCCTTAAAATTATTAAATGGTAACACTTCAAATTTTGGATTTGAAATCCTATCAATTTAATTTAAATATCAACATTTCATCCAACACTTGAATTCTTTCATTAAATCCTTCAATAAAAAGATAATATGTAAAGCTGACAGTCAATTGTTGCATCCGTATTATATCATGTATTTATTAAATGACTTAATGAAAATAACTAAGTTAGAAAAAAGGCAAACATTCTATATAGAT
>CXYZ01003466.1:521533-569028 GCA_900006705.1 Sonneratia caseolaris | reverse complement strand
GTTATTACTTTTTTTTTCTAGTATAAGATTAAAAGAAAAATATCTACCTCGTAAAATATTGTTGAAGGTAAATGTATAAAATTAGTTTAATATTCTAACATTGTCCCCATAATCAAAATCAGGAATGAAACAGAATCCCCTGGCAGCCCCATACCGTGTGAAATCCTGTCGCATTTTTTTAATTACTAATTCTCAAATATGAGTTTATGATGAGTAGACCACCGGACTCGCAAAGTCTCATGACCGGGGTACATATAACCGATGCAGCCATGTGATGTGAATACCGGAATTAGACACTGAGTTCCGGCAAATTCTGATCGATCCCCGTTTGGCCATTTTGGGACACATAAACCAACCCATTGAAGATGGAGGAGGATGCACACTTAATTTAAAATATGAAACCAAAAAACATTTCAAGTTTTTTTTTCCTATGTTGGAGGGATTTTAAAAGGCATAGAGTGAGTGGGAGAGGCTGGAGTGGGGGCACTGCTGTCATGCTGATGCACACTCACTGAAATTATGCAGCTGCTGCGTCTTGCTGGGGCAGCATCTCCCTTCTGTTCTGATCTGAGCACTATGACTCTCTCTAGCTACTGATCCTTTACAATCTTTGACCTTCACTTGATATTATTGTCCTTTTCCATAGATGGATGAAGTTATCAAGTAGGTGATCCATCCCCGGACAGATGGAGTGTTAGAACTCCATTCTTAGAAGACAATATATGTGTATATATATATCTACATGATTTAATGTTGCACTGAAGATGAAGTGAATGAGCTTGAAACAGGAAGCAAGGCAACAGAGGGGATGGCTGGTGGATGGGACAAAGTCGAATCATCCATGACCATAAGCTCTGCATATAAATCAGTCGCCCTGTAGTGTGTCTGTATACATATATTTATATATATACATATGGGAAGATGGAGAATGAGAGCCGACAAGCAAAATCAGAATAATATCATTTTCTTTTTTCCTCAGCTACATACCTCTATACAGCAACCTGCTTTTTCCTGTACTTTCCTCCCCTCCCCCATTGCTTCACTTCCTCGATTGCACTCTCCACGTTAAAAATGAAAATTAAATGCAATCAATATGAGTTGATCATAGACAGCTGACCCTTGACAGTTAAAAATTTTTAAGTTAAAGAAAAATGTCATATCCACAGAGACGGAATATCAACAAAAGATAGAGGAATTTTGTGGATTGGGGCAACGTTCCATTCCGCCTCCTTTTCGAATCGAGTTTGAAATAAAGAATGGGGCCGACAAGAAGGACGGAGACAGGCAGCCGTCTGAGGAACCATTTTTAGGCAACAACTCCCATCCCCCCCACTCTCCTCTCTCCTGCAAAAGGCGAGAGGCCTGTCTTTCATGTCCCTCGCTCACTGACTCACTCACTCCCTCCCTCCCCTAAGATCTTCCTTGCCCTTCACAGGAGAGAGCCCGTGTTATTGCCCGATCTTCGACATAATGACTAGAGAGAGGGTCGGGCACATAACTTTATATTAACGTTAATCATTTTCCAAGAAAGATGAGCCCTATGCGTTCACTTTTAACTGTTCTTTCCCCCACAATTTTCCTGGTGTGTAGGAGGAATGGTGGTTACATATAATTAACCTAATACCACAGGAGTCAATGCAAAACTGCACAAATGGAGATCGATGAGATCATAAAAGCTGACCCCCTCTCCATTATATGTCATTCTCTTCTCCAGCTTTGCTTTGCATGCGCTGACGGGTGACGACTTCCCCTTGTAGACCATCCTGCATTTTTTTTCTTTATTAATTTACCAATATCACCTTTTCTCAGAAAAATCCTTCTTCTTTTTTTTCCCTTTATTTTTTTGGCGATTATTCTGCGACTGCAAGGTAATGTTAAATAACGATAATAAAAAATGGATTTCCCTCCACATCTTTATTATAAATATTAACCCATATCTCCTCCACAACCCACCTCTACAGCCAAACAGATTCAGCTCTTCACTGCTTCACTCTCAACTCTCCCACTTTGACTTCCCTGACTTCATCTTAATTTCCTCTTGCTCAGATATAGAATATTCATAGAACACAAATATCTCTACACTCACACACGTATTATATACATAATATAGTACTATACACACGACAATGCACTATCAAACCGAGTCGTGGGCCTCCACTTACCTGCTGGAGGCGGTGCGGCCGGACCCAGTGCAGATGATAGAGAGGCTGGCGGCGGAGAATGCGGTGGTGATATTCAGCAAGAGCACTTGCTGCATGTGCCACGCCCTGAAGCGGCTCTTCTGTGGGATGGGAGTGAGCCCCACCGTCCGCGAGCTCGACCTCGACCCCCTAGGAAAGGAACTCGAGCGGGCCCTCTCCCGCCTCCTCGGTGGTGGAGCCGCCCTCCCTGTGGTCTTCGTAGGTGGAAAGCTCGTCGGGGCAATGGACCGCGTCATGGCTTCCCACATCAACGGCACCCTCGTCCCGCTGCTCAAGGAGGCGGGCGCCCTCTGGCTCTGAACCCATTGACCCTTCACTCACTTCCTCAACCTCGTACTCACTGTCCTTTCAGTTTCGGCCGCAAAACTTTTTCATTTTAGAAAAAAAATTTACCCACTTTGATATGTCTCTTCAACTTTCACATGGTACACATCCTGGAAAGGCTATTTGATAGAAACTCTCTAAGTTCCAACCATCTTATCCAGATGTCCATGTCTAATTTCCATGTTGGTCTAAAATCCATCCTTATTCCATCGACTTTTGTACCATTTTCCAAATGATCTTCTCACAAACTCAGTAAAATTGTGGTACGAGTACGAGACTTCGAGTGTGATGGGAATGATATCTACATTACTAACTGTTCTCAGGACAAAGCAGTTGGGACAGCAAGTTGACATGCTATGTGAAGGAGAGGATGAGGTGCTGGCCTTTGCTGCATTGGTTCACCCTAGAATTTTTGTGCTTTGGGATAACCTTTGACTGATGTTGATGTCTTTTTATTTGTCGGTCGTTCCTTTGTTTCCATATTTAACCCTTTGTGGTCTCCTTCAGTTCTGGTCGTGTTGACCCGAGTCACCAAGCAAGTGCCTATCTTCTGCTTGATGCAGAGAGACATGTAATTTGCTCCTCCCTCTGTATAGAAAAGGAAAAAGGAAAAAAAGTTGTCTTCACTCGATCAATTTCATCTGTATCTATTGTTTGCTTATTACCCGCACTTTCGACTGCGAATGAAGCACCTTTTGAGATCCACATGAAACGTGATTGAAACAAATGGTGCGAGATCTGGCAGTCGGGCTCGGTGAAACCGGACTCGTTCTTATTTACAAAACAAAAGTAGCAAGAAAAGGGGTCACCTTGCAACAGAGGGAAGCATGAGTGGTTTTTCCGATTATAAAAGTCGGTTTCAGGAAATTGTGCCAATCGCCATCCTCGAGCGAGAGTGATTTCCAATCACGATGCTTAGTTCCATTTTGGGATCAAGGAAGCAGAAAGAATGAACCACCGGAGTCGGATTTTGACACCATAAACATTGCAGGGTGCTAAAATAAACAGCATTTGACACAGCAGAATGCTGACCGATGCCCTCCTAGAGAGGAAGCTGTCGTGTTCTTTCTTGGTCTTTGTGGTCAAAGTTTTACCCTTTTCGCCGGAGTGCGATCGATAACGTCGCCTTTGACCGGCAGTGAATTGTTCTTCTTCAGGCTTTTACAGCTTTAGATTGGGAAATTGACATGCTACAGATTGGCGTTGAGGAAGCAAGGATATATTTACTTTCAATTGGCATTCTACGTCTGTTTAAGACCAAATCTTCTTGATTTACATAATCGAATTGGAACATGGCTAATTACTCACTAACAACAAAGCAAAATATTTTTTTATCTTCCAATATTGTCAATTCGATTTCCAATGTTACATCCTTTCTATTTCCTACCACATAGATTTCATGGACCCGAAAAATTAGCTTCATAAAATGGTAGGCCCATTGACCAATCCATCATGGGCAGAGACCCGCAATGCGTAGGGTTTCACATAATAGAGACTCGGAGATCGATATTGCCGACTCCTATATATGTGCTGGCTTTTTAGTCGAAATATAGTGCAGCATGATTAATGGTCCGACGGACTGATGGCAGAAGCAGCACCTACTTGATACTTTATTTAGATGTTGATTAGTGCTGTCGATAACAAAACACTTCAGGGAATATATAATCCACCGAAAAAAGGCATGTATATAATCCTGAATGAGGGGAAAAAAATTGAAACCCTAGAAAGGGCAAAGAGTCGCATGCAAACAAGCTGAACACGTAAAAAGAAAATTTAATTTAGGGTTATGATAGCTTCAGCATCTCCGTGCAGAGGCAGCCATTATGGCTCTGCTTGCCACCCTAAGAGCAAGCACCCCTTGTCCTCCGTCAACCTGTACCCGTCACATGAATACAAGCCCAATAGTGTCCTCCACTGGGTCACCGCGTTCCCGCTCAGTGGGACCCCCTTGAAGCCCTTCCCCTCCATGATCTTCCTCCACCTGTCGAGCCGCTCATGCCGGGCGGTCCTCTCCGAGCCCTCGTGGGCCACGATGTTGCGTATCTCCGGTGCAAAGATGTGGTGCTCAACCTTGGCCCTCTGGGACGACTCGGGTAGGAAGGTGACGTCGAGGGAGTCGAAGATGGCGGGGTAGTAGTGGTGCGCCTCCAGGAACCGGCCCAGGAAATAGGGCCCGTTGTGGCTCGCCTCTTGCTCCACCAGGGTCACGATGTTCGGGGCTTGGTCTCGTATCATGCCGAGCAGGGCCCCCCCGCGAGTGCACCGGGACGCGCTGGAGCCTGTTTACAGAGTTGATGGCAAGAGCCTCCCCGACTCGCCGGTGAAGCATACGGGGCCTCAAGTCCTCCAGCTGCTCTCCGACTGGGTGAAAATCAAATGGGATGTGCAGAGAGTGAGCCAGCTCTGTCAGGCACCGGCCCGTCTCCCTTACCGAGTCAAGGCATGGCCCAACACCTGTGATGCGGAGGAATGGAGCGCCACCTGGCCTCGCGGCCAGGGCCCGCATGAAGGCTGGCCACTGGTAGCCCTGGATGATGTAGAGGTCAATGACGTGGACCCGCTCCTCAAACTCCATGGCCTGGTTCGCGGTGAAGTGGGCAAACTTTATGTACGGGCAAGCTTGGTAAAGGATCTGGTAGATCTTGAGGATCTCTGGGGAGTTCGGTGGGATGGGGGAGAAGGGCTGTGGCTTTGGGGTGGAGGAGGAGGAGCTGCCACCGGCGGTGGAGGTAGGCCTGGCGGCTAGCATGGTGTTCAGGCCAGCGCTCAGGGCTTCGGAGAAGCAGGATGCCACTCGCTACATGGAGTCGCCGAGGGGACTCACTAATCGGTTGAGGTGGTGGATGTACTTCCTGGCCAGCATGAAGTCCTCCTTTGATACTGCCTCCGCGCAGGCAAGGAGAAGGTGCACTAGCTGAAGCCCAGTATCTTGATCCTGAAAGACAATAGATTCGAATACTAATTAATTAATTGATGATACACCTGACAATACGACCAGACTTTGGTTTAGGTATGTGAAGAGAAATGCAAACTTGACGGGGTATGAACCTAGCTACCGATCCATATGTGACCGCAATACTTAAAAATAAGCCGATTCAACATCATTAGTATAAGAAGACTGAGAAATACATCGACATATAAGAACCTATTCAGAGCCCATAGGAATGTTGGACGGCCCTGTCAAGTTGTTAAGGTGTTGCTGTTGGTACTGCTTCTCTTGGTGCCTCTCCTGTTGCAGCTGTAGTGACAGAGGCCCTGGGCCCGTGCTTGCGGCAACAGGAGTATTAGCAGTGACACAGCTCGCCTGGCACAATTATTGCCCTCCAGGCTCAGCTTCGAGAGCCGAGATGATGGCTGCTCGTTCATGGATCCGCATAATGCGCTTGAGGAGGAAGAGCTCCCAATCTGCAGCCCATCGAGTGACACCGAGGCCATATTGCTCATGTCAAAGCCTGGGGAGTAGGCACCGCCATACTCATCCTTCTGGAATTCCTCCAGTAGATCCTCAATTGCTGGTAGTGCGAGACTACTGCTCTGATCCACTTGCATGTAGTTATTATTGTCAGGAGAGTTGTAAACCCTATGGAGAGGGCTAACGCACTTCCCCTTGTCGCTGTTCCCGAGGAACCCAAGCAAGGACAACCGGGGAGGGGAGAAGCTCGAGACTGCATGGGAGGAGTGGAAGGCGGCGTAGTTTGTAGGTCGACGGGTTGTGAGGAGGAGAGGCTGGGAGGGTGGTGTTTCTGATGGGGGAAGAGATCATGAAGTCCCCGTCAAGGTGGTCCGAGAGGAGGCACTCGAGGAGGTCACTCGTCGGAGACTGGACTTCAACGTCTTCCTCCAGCTGGACCCTGAGGGAGGGGAAGCTGGGGCTCATCTTGCTATTGCTGCTGGTCTGACATTCCATGGGCACGTTGATTATCTCGGTGGACACCGAGACTGACGAGGACTCTGTCGGGGAAGAAGGCTGCTGTTCAGCTTGCTGCATCCTGGTGCATGATGAGCCTTCACTCTTCGGGGTCGCCATGTTTCCACAAAGAGAGTTTATCATTCTCCCTCTCCCTTAAAGAAGAAGAAATTCTCCCGATCTCAGCAATAGTTCCTGATGTGTGTTTAATGCAATACTTGGAACATCTTACGAATGAGCTTTGTTGGTTGGTGTTCTATGGAGGCCATTAGAGAGTGAAAGCGTAAGACTATGCCCATGTTAAAGTATTATATGATTTTCGTGAATCTACGTTCATATTTTCGTAAACCGTGTGCATGTAACTCGAATGTGCATATCCAATCCAACTCGTACTATTTTGAAAGAGGTTAACTGCCTTAGCATCCCGTCTCATTCTGTGAAAGTGANCTGGACTTCAACGTCTTCCTCCAGCTGGACCCTGAGGGAGGGGAAGCTGGGGCTCATCTTGCTATTGCTGCTGGTCTGACATTCCATGGGCTCGTTGATTATCTCGGTGGACACCGAGACTGACGAGGACTCTGTCGGGGAAGAAGGCTGCTGTTCAGCTTGCTGCATCCTGGTGCATGATGAGCCTTCACTCTTCGGGGTCGCCATGTTTCCACAAAGAGAGTTTATCATTCTCCCTCTCCCTTAAAGAAGAAGAAATTCTCCCGATCTCAGCAATAGTTCCTGATGTGTGTTTAATGCAATACTTGGAACATCTTACGAATGAGCTTTGTTGGTTGGTGTTCTATGGAGGCCATTAGAGAGTGAAAGCGTAAGACTATGCCCATGTTAAAGTATTATATGATTTTCGTGAATCTACGTTCATATTTTCGTAAACCGTGTGCATGTAACTCGAATGTGCATATCCAATCCAACTCGTACTATTTTGAAAGGGGTTAACTGCCTTAGCATCCCGTCTCATTCTGTGAAAGTGATAAAAGGGACGACAAAGACAGAATCCGTCCGTGGCATTTTGTGATTGGG
The DNA here is from genome assembly GCA_900006705.1 of Sonneratia caseolaris. Taxonomy (NCBI): domain Eukaryota; kingdom Viridiplantae; phylum Streptophyta; class Magnoliopsida; order Myrtales; family Lythraceae; genus Sonneratia; species Sonneratia caseolaris. The sequence continues at coordinate 561,567 of CXYZ01003466.1, read as the reverse complement.
TGGATACACGAAGATCAAGCCGGATTAACCATCTATACTTGGTCGATGAGCTATTATCTAGAGCTGTTGCTTGTCATATTTCATGTGTCCTAGTTTGCCCTTCCTAACGTGTGCTTTGGAAGGGATGTTGCTGAAGTAAAGGACAATATTTTCTGGGGCCGACTCTGCCTTGGGTCGGCTAAATTGCCAACCAGGTCACTGGAGGATACGGTTAGGAATCCTCGCTGCCACTAATGTACAGTAATTGACCGAAAATTACACTTACAATTAAGGAAAAGGGAAATTACATACAGCAGCATTTTCTTCCTCCTCATAGAAATTATACTGAAAATCTTATAATTTTGTCAATTAGTTATAACAAGCCATGTTTTGGGAAAAAAAAAACCATGAAAGATCTGTTCTGCTCATTAGACAATTACAATCTACACCAAGTGGTCGACGCCGATCCCTTGTATTTGCCAAAGGAATGGAGTGCTTTGTCCCCCACTCCCCGCTAATCTATCCTCTTTGATCGGCCACTCCCTATTCACACATCCTTAATCCCCCTGACGTTTCTTGGTACTCATGCTGTCCCTTCGAATTCGATTCTTTGCCATTGGTGCATTACCGGCGGCTCCTCTTGTGCCTCTATGGCTCTTCTAATCTTCTTCGATGATTAGTTCCAAATTCGCTGATGTGTAGATTTACAGGGGATATCTCTCGAAACATAAATGCTGTATTGAGCGGATTGCCGTTTAAAGAAAAGGACATAGGAGTATGCTGCTTCACTCCACAGAGCCTCTAGCTGGTGAGTTCTAATACCACTGTTTACATGGGCAACAATGGCCCGGATCCTCGCTGTATATTAATCTACGATTAGGGTTTGGGACAACCATGCTTTCTGTTTCACTCTCCCATTATAAGTTCATAAATCTCACACTAAGGAAGGGAGACAGTCAGGTGACATAGTCCCAAAAATTTCTGTGTTATGTGCCAACGGTTGTTTCACTGCGTTGAACCTGCGGCTGTGCGAGAGGATGATTCATCTCGATTCACGATGAACTTAATGTTCAGGAGGATTAAATCTGGAGTTTCCGTGGGATGTAATCAACAGTGAATTATCATTTTGGCGTTCATGCTATTGTCGTGCCGGCCTTCGATGAGGCAAGGCTACGTTTGTCGTTGTTCCAGTCTCGAGAGAGAGGCGCCAGATTGCCCCTCGATGAGGGAAGGTCTAGAAGTGATTCAAAGGACCAGAGAATAAGTAGAAGAGGTCTAACATAGTTCGTGTGTCTTTCTTTCTTGGACAGGAAAGTGATCTGTTTCATTTCCTTTCATCCAGGCACTTGCCCTTGCTTTATGCACTGTAGCATTCTCATTGGCTCTGTCTCACATTTGAAGAGTAGTAGTTAACGATCATTTAGAAATGCAACCGAGTCTTGTTCATGGATGAGCACTATCCACAGAACTGGCTTAAGGTAAGGAAAGCATAGGTGAGATAGTACGATCCATTTCCTGCATAAATCAATTCTAACTTAGTGCTATGTATATGTGCTTGAAAAGCTGGGAACTCTTAACGCTCAAACTGAACAGAACTGAACGACACCGTTTGGTTTGGAGGTTGCGACCCACCTTGCAAGCCCAGCGTGGCCCAGATTGAAGGGCCATTCTTCTCAGTAGATTTGGGCCCAAAGAGGGCCGCCAGTTTTCAGGCCAGGCCCAACTGCAAACATGCGGTTTTTTTGGGTTCATTTTTAATCTTATGGTGTCAGTCAGCCTGAGTCAACCGACCGATGAGAGAATAAGACGATCTCTACTTCGTTAGGGTTTTTGCTCACTGCTTGTAGCAGAACCGGTAGGAGAGGAGGGGGAGGAGAAGGACGCGTGGCATCAGCTCAGCTCCATGGTAGGATCTACTTCGGTCTCTCTTTTCAGCTCTGTCAATAAAGGTTCTTCTGTAGATGGAGCATCAACTAGCTTATTTCAATTTCTGGTCGATTTGAGAAAATGCTGGTGGTGCAGGGTCCAAGGAAATGCCTCTCTCTCTCTCTCTCTCTCTATCTTTCCTGCCCCTTTTTGTAGATTGATTTAACTAATTTTGGGTGTTTCGCACTTTAAGGCTCCTAAGAGAGGCGGCAAGGCTCCAGTAGCTGCTAAGAAGAAGCAGGTAACATACTCTCAGTGTGTTTTACATTCTTTTCCTGGGACATGTGCTTCCCACTTAGGAGGAACTCAAGTTATTTGTGCAAAATCGTAATTGCTCTAATAGGATAAAGCCATTGTCGTTTAGCCGTATCATATGTGAATGCTACACTATACGTGGAATGTTTTAGCAAGTAATAAAAATGCCAACGTTTTCATGCATATATATCGCTTTTGTATGATTTATTATCATATTATTACCTAGTATTGGTAAAAGAATCTGCTTTATGTAGTCCGGAATCTTGATTTTATTTGACTTCTTGGTGTGGTTAGAAAATAGCTGTACTATATCAGTTTACTGCCACCATTGGAGTGAGAATGGATAATTTTTATATTTGGAGATTCAGGTAAAATTGTCATATCAAAGTGACAGTATAGAGTCTGCCAAAGAAAGGGGAAAAGGCAATTGGTTGGACAAGACTGATAGATCCATCGTTGCTGGGTTTTGCTTCAAATCTTCAGTTTGCTTATTTGGTCATCATGCTGTTTACAGGAGAAGGTGACAAATTCCTTGTTCGAGAAGAGACCGAGGCAGTTTGGAATTGGAGGGGCTCTGCCTCCCAAGAGGGACTTGACGCGATTCGTAAAATTCCCTAAAACTGTACAGATCCAAAGGAAGAGGAGGATTTTGAAGCAGAGGCTGAAGGTCCCACCGGCTCTTAACCAGTTCACAAAGACACTGGATAAGAACCTTGGTATGCAGTGGCACTAAGCTATTATGATTTTCCACACTTGAATAATGTAGTTTGTAGTGCTCAAGTGAACATGTGATATTATGCACTTGAGGTGAACAGATGCTACTATGTTGAATACTTTAATTTAGTTATGATCAATTACTATTAAATGAAGTTTGCTTCTTTCTTTTGGTTACAATATTCAAGCTATTTTTTTTCTCATGCCTGCAGCGACAAGCCTATTCAAGATGCTTCTCAAGTACAGACCTGAGGACAAAGCTGCAAAGAAGGAGCGGCTCCTTGCCGAGGCTAAGGCAAAGGCAGAAGGAAAGCCTTATGAGCCCAAATCAAAGCCTATTGTCGTGAAATATGGGCTTAACCATGTCACCTATCTCATTGAGCAGGTCTTTGAATTAAATTCTCTCTGGAATTCTTGGCTCTCTGTTCAGCTGCATTTCTGCAGTTCTTCCCTACTTACCATCTTTCAATATTTGTTCCTTTGCAGAACAAGGCCCAGTTGGTTGTCATTGCCCATGATGTAGACCCAATAGAGCTTGTTGTCTGGCTTCCAGCACTGTGCCGGAAGATGGAAGTCCCATACTGTATTGTGAGGGGCAAGGCTCGCCTGGGCACAGTAATTACTACAATGCCAACTTTCCTGGTTTAATCTACCTGTTAATATTGCGATTTTAGTTGTAAATTTTGTTCTCTGTTCCTTCAGATTGTCCACAAGAAGACTGCCTCTGTCTTGTGCTTGACCACTGTGAAGAATGAGGACAAATTCGAGTTCAGCAAAATCTTGGAGGCAATTAAAGTAGGAAGCCCAGCTCTATGAAACTTTTCATTCTCGATTAGTCTCTTCCAGGTGCCTTGGTTACTAATTATCATTTTTCTGTCGGCAGGCCAACTTCAATGACAAGTATGAGGAGTACAGGAAGAAGTGGGGCGGTGGAATCATGGGTTCAAAATCTCAGGCCAGGACCAAGGCCAAGGAGAAGCTTCTTGCCAAGGAAGCTGCTCAGAGGATGAGCTAGGAGCCTGTAATTTGTCATCTATCTGCCTAATATCTGTCTATCATGGGCTTGTTACTGTTGCCTGTGTAGATTAATTCACAGGAGTTATGCTTTCCTTAACCTAAAGATATTGGTCGGATTAGTTGGTTATATATGGACTGGGTTTACGAACTCGAAAATCTGTATTTCCGCGGTACTTGCGCTAGTGAATCATGAGATTGCGCCCTCAAATGTAATATTTAATGGTCAGCGCCTGGATCATAATCATTATGCCAAATGTGTTCTCGCATTCATGCATTGAGTCAAATATGAAGAAACTGAACGGGCCAACTTCTGTCTTTCCCAAATATGAAGACAAAATGTTAGTACTGTTAAACAATCAAGAAATCATAAGTCAGGGCGTCCGTAGTGAGACTTTTCACCATACCACTCAATCCGGGTCGGGTTGTTCATAATTGACTTATATGCGGGCTCCTCTATCTTGTAAGATGACTGTTGGCAGAACAGTCTCACTCAATCCAATAAAATTGGATACTTTTCCTGGATCAAGGTGATCAGTTGTTGGACTACTGCTGGCCTACAGGTAGGATAAGAAAGAGAGGCCTCTAGTTTGGATGAAACGTGCCGCAACATAGAAGGCGCGGTTTCCTTCAGCCAATCAATGTGTTCTAGGGCAATCTCGACCTCTCTTGCCTCTGCTAAGCACTCAAGGAACCGCATGTGGGATTCTAAGTTGCTGGTATTGCAAGAAACACCACGAAGCACTTTCGAAGCGGTGGTGAACTGACCTGCAAGAACCGTGAACTAGTAAATAGATTGACTGACCATCATCTCACATAACAAGATCATAGCTCAGAATAAGACTCCTATAATAATACCTTTTTCCAGGAGGTGTACGATGAAATAATCCAACACACTTATAGCAAGAGATCCATCCTGTTTGAGAGACTCCTCGAAAACTTCGCAGGCAGCCTCAAACTTAGCTTCCTGGCACAAACCTCCTATCAGGGATCTGTAGATCGGGAAATTGGGTGCTAGACCTTTCCCCAACATGTGACAGAAGAGCCTCTTAGCCTCCTCAACTTCGCCTATCTCGGACAACTTCCCAATCAGAAGAACATATGTCTTCAAGTTCCCATGACACCCGCTTGAAAACATCTCATCCCATAGCCTTTTGGCCGGTCGTATGAGATCGTCCCTACAGCACGCTTCCATGATATGATTGTATAATTCCACATTGGGGCTCAGTCCCTTCTTCTTCATCTCCTTAAGTGCCGCATAGGCTTCTTTGACCCTTCCAGATAGACACAAGAACGAGACCATAAGATCGTAACCAGCAGCATCTTTGAAATAACCTTTTGAATCGAGCGTCTGATAAACCTGCAGCAGATCATCACTTCTCCCGTTCTTGCAAAAGTTCCGACTCAGATTAGTCAATGTCAGAACAGTCGGGAAGTTCCCAATCTTCAACATGAAATCGAGGAACTCGAGTGCGGAACTAGGATATATACCTGAGACTGTTCCTATCAATGCGTTCAGAACATCCTCATCAACTGGAAAGCTTCCGGTCACAAGAACTAAGCCCAACTCTTTGGCTTCATATAGCAGTCTCTCTGAAATCAAGGATAGGATGAATTCACCATACTTGTTGGCCCTTGGAGCTACACCGAGCTTTCTCTTCTTCTTTAACACTGTATTCACTGCAACCACATCCCCTGATTCTCGATAAGCTTCGGCGACCACCCGGTAGGCTGCAAAATCTGGCTTCCAACCTCTACTCTTCAGCTCTTCCAGAGCCTGGGAAGCATCCAAATATCGTGAGGCCCGACAAAGCCCATGAACTACCAAAACTGCCACAATCGACCCGTCAATCATCCCCGAGTTGGAACCCTTTGTAACATCATCTATCATTCGGAATACCATGTCTAACTCTCCATCCATGACAAAGTTCCATAGAAAAACCCCAAACCCAAGAGTGCTAAAACAAACGCCCCTCTGGAGCATTTCATAGAACACTTTTAGTGCATTGGCCAATTGCCCCTCGGACGCCAAACCGGCTAGGAGCAAGTTATAGACATCGGCCTCAATGTCAAAATTCAACCTTCTAACCTCGTCAAGAACCAATCTCGCGATGTGGGTCTTCTTGCTCCTGACGTGAAGAGCGATGACGAGACCGTAGACAGAAGAATCAAGAACAACTTTCTGAGACCTCGCCTGTTTCATGATCCTGTCAATTGAGAAACGGCGGGAAGTGGAGAGGGACTTGATGATGGAGCCGTAGGAAATAGAGTCATGAGCAAAGTTGGGCTGCTGCGTGGCCCAGTTGAAGAAGCCGAGGGCGAGGGAGTGGTGGCTCAGGAGGAACGGGTCGATGACGGCGGAGACGAGCTGAGGCGTGAGCTGCGATGGATTGAGGTGGCGGTGGAGGGTCTGCTCGAGCGAGGGAGTCCATGATGCCAGGGCTCGCAGGTTTGGGGTTGAAGTTGACGATGACGATGACGCAGCAGAGATCAGTGCGCGGCTTACTCTGGTTGCTATATCAGAGATGGAAGATTTCATTTCATGACATAGCAAAAGAGTGGAGACAGAGAGCAGCGATTGGTGATTTTCAGGGAGGGAATACCTTTGAAAAAGCCGTTTTTCTTTTTGTTTTTTGGGCTGTTGGAAGTTCATTCCTCTTGTGATGGCTAAATTCGACACATTCGTACCGAACAAGGTGACGCATGACGATACTGAAAAATGGATCTTCAATTGAATGCTCCAAGCTCACCAGTTAAGGAGCGCAAAAGACACGAACATTACGAAGATATTCACACTGCTTTCTTCATTGGTCTAAGAATATCAGTTCTGTACAAATTGACATGAAACATAACACTGTACGCTATCCGCTTACTGGAATTCGAACGTATACCTGAAGCCACCCGCCCGCCATCACCTATTTTTGGCCCAACAGCACGGTTTCAGGCTGCGTATTCAGCAACATTTTGACATGTACATTATCACTGTCTGTACACTTCCACGTACTAGAGCCGAGAGAGTATCTACAACTATTCACAGTATCTCTGTCCGCCCTGAGGGAGTACCCCCATCGGGACCAGAGTTTTCGATCTTTGGGAACAGTCAGGAGTGAGACCTAATGAGCTTGAAATTTTGGAACGCCCGTGCTCTGAAGAAGCTCCCGAAGAGGAACCTCGTGGCAGTCCCCTGATCAGCGGGCTCAGATGGGATGTTTGGATTATGCTTCACTTGCAGGATGGTTGGCCCAACCTGGCGGCAGATTGAGTCGATGATCTTGAGGTCTATAGGGTTGCCACTCACATCCGCCACGTAGAATGTGTCCTTGGCTTTTCCGCCTCTCGTGGAAATTTCAGCTCGTTTTATGCATAGACCGTTCTCCCGGAATATCCTTGTGATGTCTGATAGAAGCCCAACTCGATCATCTGCGCACAATTCAAGTTCCAATCCCTGAAAAAGACAGGATTCTTTTCAAGCTGTTTCACGGATCAGATTTCTGGATTAATAAATGGATTTTCACAACGGTGCTATACAAACCTCTGAGTCTCGCCGCTCAATAGCTGCTTCAAGGCACTGTATGATGCGCTCTCTCTCAGCTTCCGAGCCTATGGGGAGTCCATCAATGTGCCGAATGTAAAATTCCTACAACATTGCAGGAGTAAAATGGGTGCAATCAATAAGAAACTATGAGCAGTTAAATGATTAGAGGAATCGTTTTCAAGAAGCAATAATCCCATCCGCGTAGACAGCCTATTCCCTCCAATGAAGGGAGAATTTCCCTAGTGATTGGCCCCTTTTAATTTGCTATCTTATTAAACGGATTAAAGAAAGACACACAACGATATCCGGCATATTTCCCAAACGAAGCTAGACAGCAAAACACACACACACACGATTAAACATCTGCAAGATCTTTCAGCCTCACCTGATAAGCTTCCTTCTTCCCTGTGTCAACCATCCCATGGAACACCACATACTGCATGTCTGTAAGGGCACAAATTATGTCAAACAACAGCTTTGGCCGGTCCTTGGACCTCATAGTCACCACCGTGTAGTCCTTCTGATCACAGTCCATAACTGTCACCAAGGGCCTCAATCCCTTCTCCTCGTCCTTCCCAGGCCCTACCCTCTGAACCCTTTCATAGTCCCTGTCCGCAAACATGATCTGATGCAGCCTCCTCTCTCGGTTCATAGTGATGGGAGGTGAGAAGTTCGTCTTTGCGGCCTTGGCATCCCCATTTCTTCCAATGACGTTGCACAGGAGCTCCCTTATTGTGGCAAGGCGGACTGGGTCCTCAATAGCAAGGCCAGTGGAAGAGTCAGTGACGTTGACCACCGCCGCAGCCCGAGCATTGTGGGTCCATATCTCGGCATTCACCACATTGCACTGCAGGTCCGCAAGGACCGCACAGACTTCAGACAACAGACCAGGCCTGTCGGTGCCAGCAAGCTCAATTGAAGTGTAGTCCTCAGAGGCCACAACTCCCACCATGGACTTTCTCAGTGAGGGAGAGATGCTAGCATTATTCTCGAGTCTCTGCAGAACACAAGAGCCCCTAATTCATCAGATCACTACTGATGGCCGATTTATTGCGTAGAAACCGGAAGAAGATGCAACCGAATGTATATGTTTCACCCCTTTTGTCGCCTGTATGGCATGAGCCACAGTAAAATCAATCACTATTTTTATTAGTTATATATATAAATGCATGCACTAACTGAAAATTGACAATTTACATGAAAATCAAAGAAATATCTTCAGAATTAAACCTAGAGACAAGTCGAAAACCTGACAACCAACTTCAAAATATCTTCGGGGTTTCATCACGGAAGCTGAACTATTAATAGAAGGGAAAAAATTGTGGGGCCTGATTCTTCCATGCAGTGAATGTTGACGAACGAAGAATGAAGACAACTTACATATAATTGAAAGAGAAAATATATTCCTGAATGGACAAATCACCGCAGTCCAATACTTACCCTCTTGATGTATTCAATGGCTTGCTCATCTCTGATTTTCTTCCCATCACGGTCGATAACATTGAACACTGACATTTCAGAGGCGCAGAAGGAAAATGAGAAATCAAGCAAAAAGCTTTGGCTTGCTTCTTTGATTATTTAAATTAAGGTAAAAATTTACCGTCCATGAACCATCCCCCATCAGAGGAGATGTATGCCTTGGTTATAACGAGATTCATGTCTATAAGCACTTGGACAACTTCTAGGAGAATCCCGTGTTTGTTTACGCTATCAACCTGGATAATGGAGCAACTAACATCATATTCCACCACCACTGAGATCGCCTATAATATCAAGAAAGATATATCCTAGCTGTCAATGAAATTTGAAGCCGTACCTGTATCACGGTTGCATCGGAGCAAGACTTGTTATCTATCACAACTCTGCAAATAAGAAACAAAAGAATCCGCAGACACATTATTTCCCTCTATTGAGTAAGGACTCTTTAATGACATGAGAAACCAAAGATAAGAAATCACACAGATTTCTTTAGGATAGAAGGAAGTGCTACTTCGATAAAATTTTAGAAGGGGAATTGGGGAAGATAGGTTCAAGAGGCCCAAGAACACATAACAGGTTATTATAGTTGAATTCCTAGGAGACTTCTGAGGATTTCTTCAAGACTTCAAAAGCGGCAACATCAAATACAAAACGGGATCTACCGCTAGAAAATTAAGCCCAGTGATCAAAATCCAGAAACAAAGGTGCCGGAAAACCAAGAACAAAGGGAGAAAGCATGAGAAGATGGGAGAAAAATTAAGGGGGAACAAGTACCTGGGAGGGTTCATCCTTCTGACGAGCTTCGCGTACTCGTCATCCATAGATGGAAAAAGCCAAAGCCTCAATTTTACTACTTGGGAATTGAGATTGTCTTCAGAGAAAAAGGAGGAGGAGGAGGAGGAGGAGGAGGAGGAGGAGGCGAAGAGCAAGAAACCCAGCAAACAGCAGAGAAGGAATAAGAGTGTGAATATGAATATCTACACACACCCACTGAGGAGATGAGGAGGAGGAGGATGAGGAGAAGGAGAAGGAGGAGGAGGAGGAGGAGGAGGAGGCGGAGGAAGAAAGAGGCGAGGTTTGATTCTCTGTTCCAACATCCAGGGAATAACTCCACCAACTACAGTGAGAGAGAGAGAGAGAGAGACAGAGGAGGGGGTGGTGTGGGGAGAGAGTAAAGTTGGGAGCTTTAGCCGTTTAACCGACGCGCTCTAACGCCCTTTGCTCACCGAAAAATTAACTGCCCCGCTTGGACCTTTAACGTCCGCTGATGATGATGACGTGGGCGCCTCCCATTGGATGGGGTGGGCGGTTCTACATGGGCGGTGAACCGGTGGGAGTAATTATCCGGTTTATCCTCTCGCAATGAACCGGTATGTCACTATACTGAAACAGAAATTCAAGTGATCCTATTATCTTATAGAATGAGCTTACAATTACTTTTATGGATGCAATGCGAGCACGTAAGGCAAGTGGTTTCCACGTAAAAACGATGGCGCTCGAGAAGCTCATGTGCAACTAGGAAGGCCTAAATAGGAAAGTTGTGAATTTTCCAACGAATTAACCTAACATTTTATCACCAAAATGATATAATTTTGTCCTCGAGTTATCAAAGTTCCTTCTCTCATATGACAGATGTTGCAAACAATATATAAGATGTCAACAGCTGACTAAGAACCACACGGTCTTATTTCGTACTCAAATAAGTGAGGATAACTGACCACGAGTCGAGTTTTCCCTTATGTACCCCCTACTTACGGACCCTAGTTGGTTCACACACTTCGTTGAGTTGACTCATGCTTGGAGCAATTGACAGCAAGGTGGCTAACTAATCACAAAGTTCCACGCGTGGCGCAGGCAAGATGTGAGCCCGCTTGTTTCTCGAGTTGCCAACTGCCCTCCCCCTCCTCCTCCCTTATTACCAACGACGCAGTAACTTTTTCAACAGAACTAACCTTATCAGTCACGACTGTCGATGAGATTTACGGGCCGTCATACAAAAGATCTATGGAAAAAGAAAAAAAAGGCCTATATAAGCTTCTTTTCTTTTCTTTTCTTTTTTGTTTTTTTTTGACGAGCCATGATTTAAGTCGTCGCCCTCCCTTCCATGTCACAGGACATGTCAAGGTCGTTGGAGTCCTTTCCACCTTTTTGAGCTGATGGCTGTTACCCAATTTGGATGGAGGTCAGCGTATGAGTTTCGGCTCTCGCACTAATCAACCCTCCACACCTAATTTCCCACTTAAATCGTGCGGAAGCCACGACCCTTCGATTCTCTCTTCTTAGGGCAACCTTCCTGGGAAAATCTTGCACAGGATATTGAGGACAGGCTTGCCAAGCTGACTAGGATCTCGTGCATCGGGGCCACATAATTAGTTGTATCATGGGATGGGTGCCGATAGGAGATACAACAAGCACGCAATTCTCATAATTAGATAGCCGAGAGATCGGACACAGCTGTACCAAAAATGGTTAGTTGAGTCGTCTCTACTTTGGCCAATCCATTGGTTTGTTGGTGGTGGCGCTCATAATCATCTCATGGTCATGGGAACAACTGTGGTCGATTGGGTTGGTGGGACCAACCAAAACGGAGTTTCTTTCATAAACCTTGGAAGGGAAGGTGGAATAAATTAAATATGGAATTATGATACTAGAAGAGAAAGTAATAAATAAACATACATATATATATATATAATTGTTAATGTAATAGATCTCATTCCTAATACATCATACGATGGATGGATGAGGGTCTACAATACATTCCTCTTACAAGTGCATATATCCTTTTATACGATATTTAAAAATTAAACAGATCATAACCAATCATTATTTGATTCGGATAGATCGATTAAATATAAATTTTTTCAATTATAAATTATCCATATCCGTGACACTTGAGTTTAAAATTGCATGTTAAGGAGAAGATAATAATGAGAAGTGTTTGTTGGACAACTCCACTTCCATTGACGCCGATTGGCCAGATTTGCTCGACATTTTGGAGGAGGAGCAAGCAATCGGACGAGGGAATATCTTTAAGAAGAGCTTACATACGAATTGGATAAGGTCTCGAAACGGGCAGACCTTTTTCTTTCCGTGGGGTGGGGGTGGGGGCCGGGGGGTGTGGTTCAACCTACTTGACGCAGTCTTCACACACGCGATATCGGGGTTTGCATCGATGCATTGTCGCTCGCTGTGGGCACCGCCAAGTCCACGGAGCGCTATTCCACACCCACCGGTCGAATCCGGACCGTCAATCCCGAATCTGCCTCTACTGCGGCGGGCCCTGTGCAACCACCGCCCCATATCTCGGCATCCCTCGAGACCCGTGTCATCGGCGATCACGGTTGTCGACCCACTTAAGTTTTGAGCATATATAACCTGCAGTAAGACCAAATCGTGAAGATATTGCGCCGACCACACTCCCCCGCCGGAGCTTTGTTCGACATCACCGGGAACCACTTGGACATAACATGGAAACTGTGTGATGACGAGGCAATATGTTTGTTGCAATAGAACCGGTGTCTTCTATCCACCCACCGTGGGCGTAGTCGAATAGTTCAGTACTCATCATCCCAATTGGAGGATTCGAGTTCGAGTTACACCTGCAGCGGGGAGCTCCTAACCCTTTAAATAGGCTAACCCGGGACGATCCGAATTAGTCAACTAGATAAAAGTTCACGTGAATACCGGATATTTAAAAAAAAAAAAACTGGTGTCTTCTTTCCCCTGTCCTGTCCTCTGGTCATCTGCCCCCGCCAGCTGTTACACTCCTCGGGCGCACCGACTGCTCTTCACAGCACAGTACGTACTACCGATATTCCATTTTTCCACACGTGACAGCTCACGAATTCCCACGTGTCGTTATTCTGGCCACAGCGTCATCCCCATCCAGCTGTACCTCGTCCTACTCCGCAAGGTCATGGTATGGAAGCAAATCCGCTTGGGGTAAATTCCATAAATACGGAGAAATCGCCTTTTGAATAGGTTTTTTTTATCTCAATCAATCTATCAATTTTTAGTTGAATTTTGTTCCGCTGACTAATGTAAATCGTCATAAGTCAGTCAATTTAAGAAATTAAGAGCTCCTTACCGTAAATAAGACTTAAACTCGAGTTATCCCATTTGAATTATAAGTATCAAATTATTCTATCACGACATTAAATCTACGCAACGAGCACAAACCACGATTCATTGATTTCTAGTGAGAGAGGGTTACAGGCTGTTATAACAATCAGCAATTAGGGAAGCAGTGGCGTATGCGAAATATCTAGCGCAGAGGAGATACCAAAAAAGAGATGCCTAGTGCAGGGGAGAATAAAGCGGCGGCTTTTCGAGATACTTTGGAGGATATAGCTCAGCCAATGGACGGTCCCAAGTAGGCCCCACGGAACAAGATCTGGGGCCCACCTTAATACATCTGCAGAAATTTCTTCCATGCGTATGGATTATCCTTCATTAATAATTAATTCCCATAATATATTATTTATTATTTATTATCTTATAAATGAAGGACTTCTTTCATCATAACAGTTTATTTTTATAGAAAAAAGTTAAATTTTTTTGAATATGAATAAATCATAGTTATTGCATTTATTGATAATGTCCTTTTCCTTTCCCCATGGTAAGTGGATATTTTCGTGTGCGGCTACTGGGATATGCAGATCTTCTTCCAACCAAGATATTTAGCTTAGGATGAGAAAAAGAAGGGAAAAAAACGAAAAGAAAAACTAAGATACCCTTTGCTCAGTGGAGAATTACTTACTTTGTCCACTTAGAAAGAAGAAAATTCAACTTGCACAGACTCCTACTGATCATTCGGCCGGCGGTCCACGTCCAATTCATCCTCAAAGCCCTTCCAAACACGGCAACAGCTAGTCTAAAGAGGAATATAAGGAATTTCACTTAAACGTTTATAGGAATTAATCTTATTTGGATAGTAATCGAGAAAAGTAGAGCCCCCGGCGAGTTTGTTATCCTAAGGGCTTGCTCGGAGGGCACAACTTTGGAAAAAGATCATCTATCGTTGACCCAGCACGGATGGTCCGACTTGATGGCCGACAGGGACGGCGGTGGGACGTGATGAGAATAGAGTGCGAATTAGGGCGACACGGAACTACATCCCTTCCTTCAATTTCGTTGCATTGAATTTTCTACGGCTTCCTTTTTTTTTTTTTTACTAATTCAGATGATCCATATCTGAGATACAAACGCACATATATACGTACACTTACTTTATAATTCAGATCTATTGCAAGCAAACAGCATCGTTTCGAGTTCATGGCTTCCTCTCGTAGGAGACTCTCATCGCGGATATTTTTTTTAGGACGAACTCCACTCGTGAAAGAATGAAACTGCAGACACGATCGTACGATCTCGTCCCAAATTCGGCTACGAAGTGGGCAAAGGCAAAAAAAAGGGGGGGAGGCAACGGCTGAGTAGGTCAGATGTAGAGAGGGGGCCATGGGACTTGGGCTTGAATAATATATTAGGCCCACAAGCTAAAAGATGTTCAATGCTTTCCGTTTTCCCTTGCAATTTCTTTGATTGTAAAGAAGTTTGGTGGGTCTGAAGGAAGAATATAAGAAGGGAAGTGGCATGGAAGGCCGACTGCAAATTTTATGGTCCAGTTGCTAGTTGGTACAATAGACATTAAGGGTGTAACTGAATTCCTTTTTCTTAATGTGTATTATTGACTATAGATAGATCCTGCCATTTGACCTGGCTGCGGATAACTCGGTCTGAATCCTCAGGCTTAATAGAAAACGAAGACGAGTGTCACATTTAGCGATGTAGATTTGTGGAAAGATTTGAAGCTCCTGAGAGAGAAAGCAGCCCCAGGTATTATGGGAGCTAGTTGACTTGTTCAACTGATTTGAATTATTTTAGTTAGTCGATTTGGTTGTTTTCGTAGATTTGATTTGATTTGGTTGTTATTCCAAATCTGTGTTCATCATCATCTTGTATATATTGTTGTACACCACATTAGTGATAGCGGCTTGCAGACTATCAATCTGTTATTTCACATGGTATCAGAGCAACAATNCCAGGTCTGTCAGGTTCAGAAAGTTTCCTGGTAGAGCGGTGGCAAAGGGTGCTACTTTAGCTGCAATGGAATCAGAATGTTCAAAAACGTCCTTTTTGATTAAGGACTTTGATGGTTGAATGCTTTTTTACTTACTTTTGTTCCACTGCTGCTGCCTCTGAAGGTTCTAACTTCTAAGGCAAGGTGAATGGCCTAAAGAGAGGTCAAAAGCATTGGACTATGGATTGAAGCATCACCTGCCAACTGAAAGGCCATACATACCCAGGGTTCCCACAAGGACTCCAACCCGCTTGATCTGTGCAGCTGTTCCTTCCTGTCAGCCTCCACGATCTGTTAGTACTCTGTAGTCAGCATTTTAGTCACACGCAAAAGAACATTAACCAGATGAAGATTAGAGACAGTCGAACAGAGTCCTGAAATATAACAGAGGTTCAAGAACTGATACTGTGAAGGTTATTGGATAGAGAGTCAACCAGTTCAGTTGGCCTTCTCAACTTCAGGTTAGAATTAGTAAACTGTCAACTTCAAGTCGCCACTACAAGTTAGTGAACCCATCAGCTACAGTTCTGTCAACTTCGGCTCAGAATTCTGACAGCTTACAAACCTCAAGAACAAAGACGATCCACATTGCCAAGGTCGAGACTGGTCCACGGCAGTCTCCGGTTTTTGGTTTCAAGTGGGTTGAAACTGTAGAGTAGCTCTGGCTAGTAGTTATGTGGTTGAAAAAGAACGAGAGGCTTATTGCAGGCAGAATAGAGATTCATCTATCATATATTGAATGCGGGATCTGCGATGAAGAATCTCCGTAACTGTTCAAACCAGAATAAATAACAATTACGCAGTTCTAAAGCCCTTCAAATAGGCAAATAAATGAACGTTGAACATAACGAAAAAAGAAGCCTGCGATGGGCCTGGAGTTAACGGAAAATTGTAGGTAGCCGGAAAAGAAAACTAACGGCCCAAGTTATTCCCAAGTTTATAGTAGAAATTGGATATATGATTACATTGAAGAAAAGGAAAAAGATCATAGTAAGTAGTACTAGTAAAGCTCTTACTCTAACTGGACCAGCCCTCAAGTAACACTTCATTCAAAAAATTAACACCGATCTCTTTACTGATTAAAAGGAAATCACTTTGAGCAGCAAGAGAGCCGCTAAATTGGGTCCAACATAATGAAACACCCACCTCCATATGGATATCAATGAAACTGTTGCGGACAGGTAGACGAAATAGGTCAGGTTGGCTCCAGAATAACACCAGGAGAATGATTTTAGATAGAACAGCTAACAAGAGCTGCAAGACTAACTGAGAGAAATGGTTTTGACAAAGTGCTCAGAGAGGCTAATGCAGTTGGATAATGAATGGGAAGGGGGCAAATGTTATTGCCCAATGGAGTTTCGACTAACAGCTGAAAGTAAATGGTATGCAAAGGGAAATGATCAGAGTGCAGGGGCAAAATGTTCAGTATTATACTGCATCTAAACTGAAATTGTATCATTATGAGACTCTACATCTATGAGAATCAAATACAAGCCGATATGGCTCCTAAGCAAAAATCACAACAATTGATATGGACTTACACTATCAACACAGCTCCAAATCAAATAAGAACAGTGAAAGCTCCAAATATGAGAAATCTATATTGTCTGTGCAACAACTCCACCTGTAAATGCACACGCAAACACAGTATTAGATACCAGCAAACCTTAAAACCGATCAACAGTCCCAAAATATACAACAGAGAGAGATCAACCGAAGCAGCACCTGAATACAAGCAGCTCCGATGCCGCGGAGAAAGATTCAAACTCGGGCAAGATCCTAAATACCCAAAAAAGAAGGAAAACAGGGCAAATGCCCAAACTTAACTCCACTCCATCAGGGGGATCTTCCTTTCATTGTATAATACAGACAGATAAACCCACTACGGGGAATTGCTTACAACCTACTCTTCTTCCAGTTCCCCCCACCAAAAATTTGAACTTTCCTCAAGTCCTTCTCTTCCCCCTAACATTTTCTTGAATAAACTTAATTTCCTGCAGAGCCCTGGGAATCTTCATTAGAAGGCGGCTGCTGGGGCTGATTATGAACCCTAGACTGACCAATCTGCTGGTATATCTGACTCAACGCGTGAGGATTGAGGGGGACCCCACCGCCGCCGCCGTGATGGGGATGGACCACTTCCTGGTGGGATAGACCCAGCTCAAGCCCCGGCACCACCACCTGCTGCGGGTTGCTAAGGATAGACGTGAAGCTCACGAGTCCCATGTTGTTTAAGTTAATGTTCCCACTAGTACTCCCAGTGCTTGTACTGGTGGGATGGAACCCTTCACCTCCCAAGATCGATGGGCCAGATGAGGAAGGGGGCCAGAACCCAGCGGGTCCCAGCTGGTGGTGCTGCAAGGCGGGGCCCATTCGGCCCGCTGATGCCCATGGCGTGGAGATCGAGGCCCCATGCTGCTGGGATGATGCTGCAGCGGGGCCCGCCACTGAGAGGGCAGAAGCGGGGATGGTGCCCGTCCCCGTGGCAGCAATTATGGACGGCTCCGCCTGCTGGAGCAGCCACTGGATCGTCTCGCCATCCGACTTGTGACCCAATTCCCGGGTCAGCTGGAAAATCCTAGCTGCACACAGAGCGGGCATCCTTATCCTCCGGCCCCGACCCTCGACCTTCGTGTGCCGGTCCTTGTTCGAGCTGCGCTTCGGGGCCAATTGCTTCTTCGCCTCGTCCTTCTCCGCAATCGCAATCCGAGAGTCTTTGATCTCCGAGGGTCTATTGCCGCTGCTGACGTTGTTGTTGGGATCAGCTGCGCTCATGTTGTTGCTGGGTAGGTGCGGGTGTCGGCTCAGGAAGTCTGACGCTTTCTGTGGTGGCTGCTTAGTAGAGCCCCTGGCATGATCCATGGAAGGGGGAAAAGGGCAAAACAGGGAATTGGGAGAAAAAAAAAAACACAAAGGGACTGTGGAGGGTCCCCTTTCGTTGCCTCTTTTGTGCTTGATTGAAGAAGCAGACGCGGAGAGAGAGAGAGAGAGAGAGATTGATTAGATTTGTCACTGTTTTAGGCGAAGAGGAAAGAGGAAAGAAGAAGAAGAAAAGAAAGAAAATTTGTTGAAATATAATCCCAAGAAAGTGATAAAGGGTTCTAGTTGATTGCATGCTAGTCATGTATCTTTTATCTTCCCCTCTGATTTTTTTTATAAGCATATTCAGAAATTTAACTCCCCCATCATATTAATCTAAATTTGATTCAAATTTAATCTACTAAGACAAAAGGAATCCATATCCACTGTTATCGCTGTGGCATTTGGTAAGTTTTGACTTTGGTAATTTCGGATGCAGACCTTGGGATCAAACTAGGAATGCAAACCTGGATATTTGGCCAAAAATTGTATAGCGAAAGTCAAAAATTGAAAAACAAAAGAAGGAATATCATGATTTTCCCTCCTTTTTATTATTTTTATAAAATTTTAAAAAAAAATCCAGTGGTGGATTCTAACTTTTCATTATTGCATTTACCATCCCCATCGGGCATCGCATGCTAGTGAGTGCAATAAAACCATGGAGATACATGAGGTCTTCCTCTCTTGGAAGCGACTCAACCCCACGTGGCTGCCCCCAAGTGGTGATACGTGGCACCCTCCAATTGGCCAACCCACAAGCCCCAGAGGTTACACCGTGCCCTACATGTAGAATCTGTAATACTAAGGCCACGGGTCTCGGTTGATCACGCCGATCGTTATCGAGTACGCTTACACGTTGACCCATAGGACAATCATAAGACTAAGTGAGGGGATGTGGACGAGAGTATTCTCGAGGGGGTGAAACTTCCGATTGATCCCATTGAATTAAAACAAATTGCCGAAATAAATCAACCCACAATAGTGCTCACTGCTCCGGATGGACACAATAACTGGTGCATTGCCTAGTACGGCTGGGGCATGGGTCAGGTGGAGTTTGAGAGCACGGGGCAGTCGATGGGGCCAACGCCACCTAGTTCAATCTCCAAGACGTGACATGGCTTCACCCATATTTTCATTTTCTCACCTACGATGCAAGGCTGTGAAAGTCTTGGCATTCGATCAATATATATATAATATATATATATATATTACTTATCAATCAATATANGCTGTGAAAGTCTTGGCATTCGATCAATATATATATAATATATATATATATATTACTTATCAATCAATATAACAAAATTAGATTTTTCTGAAAATAATAAATACTACCTNTAACAAAATTAGATTTTTCTGAAAATAATAAATGTAACCTCTCTCTCCTTCGTACCAAGAGAATTCTTCATTTTTATCTATTTTTTTCTACTCTTTTTATATTCACAAATTCTCATTATAGGCATAAGGAAAACTTCTAATAAAGGCTGTACGACTAGGTAATTGGTATTATTATTTGTATTATGTTTGAATTGTAGGTATCTTCTAGGGTTTATTTCGGTTCCCCCCCTTTTTTTTTCTTGTTTTTCCAATCAAATTCAGTTCCCACGCTTCGTATAGGTTGCTTGATGTCTCCGTGTCAGTCTCGATAGGATTTATCTCAAAGTGCCAGCACACAGCTAGGGAGAGGTATTTAGTGCAGCACGATGCATGGACTCAAGGGTAGGGGACGACACCGAATGGCTCGAGCGAGCACTTAGACCAATAGGAAGAGGACATGAGATTCAAAATTTTAATTCCCACAGATCTGCCCTCTATTTCTTCTTTGGAAAAAAAAAAGGAGGAAAAAGGAAAAAAGAAAGTGGCTCAGAGTGATGAGAACGACCAAATCATTATGAGGGTAAGGGTGGAGGATAGCCATGATGGACGATTGGGTTATGTGTACATTAAGGATTGAATGGTAGACCCATTTGTGCTTCCCACGACGGAGACAACGACCCGGGCCACCTCTCACCCTTTGAATTTATTATCTCCCAATTCTCACCGATATATATCCCCCCCCATGAATTCAAAGCTCCGGCCAGGTGGGGTCAAGGAGAAAGAAGAATCTCTTGAAATTCAATCCCCACCCTGATTGAGTTAAAGTGAATCGACTGATACGTCAATTGCGAGATCAGTTGTTCAACTTTGTAGGCGGCAATGGTCACCAGCTAAAGGGATGGTAGAGACTTTCGGATGTGTATATCACTGAACGAGCCAATCGATTTGCCCGATCGAGAAGGTCCACCCTACATACCTGCAAGCAAACTGACTCACCCAGAGTTGGTCAAATCGCATACTCAACTGCAGTCGATCATGGTCAGACAATCAGCCCGATGAATAGGGAGTGACTTAAGATCGGTCACAACATATTCTACTTATTCACCCTCAGTGTTATGCCATGGTTACAGCTAGCGTTCATGAAATTTCCCTTTATGTATACATATATATATATATATATATATATGCTACAATTCATTCGAAACTCAATAGTTAATATCCTCTAATTCTCATCGTATTTTTACATCCTTATTATGTATCATAGAGTCACCTCTAAGCCATTATAGTAGGACTTAACTTTCACATAAGTTCCTTATTATGCAACCGAGGTGTTCAAAGTATGAAGATTTCTGGACCATTTTAGGAGTTTAAGAGCTTGTGGATCAACCTGAGGACGATAAATTGCTTGCCAACTCTCCACCTATAATATCCCAACAGATCATACGGTCCGATAGCTTAGTAATGCATTTATGGTATATTGGTACATGTCTATCTTTCCTAATCTGATCACATACCCAGCAAGAAAAAATTCTAATTAATCTGATCAAATTGACTGTAATTCAATAATATGAAATTATTGGTTTTTATTGCTAGTAACATATATATATATATATATATACACACACACAGACACGCGCTCGCGCGCACATATACACATTGACCATTGCCCATGCAAAATTGAAATAGTTGTCAACGGAACAAGGCTGTAATGATTTTCCCCCAATTCATGCCGTGGGATGTGCTTTCGATTTTCAATACACCTTGAAGACATTTTAACCATTGTAGGATTCTCCCGTGACAAATGGTGCCACTGGAAAGGACGAGGCAGACCCCATGGACGTACGACCGCGTAGGGGTCTCGATTTGAATTCATGTGCAGGAAGAAAGAGGGGGATAATTAACGTGACCAACTGGACAATATCTGATCTGAACATCAACGTACCGTGCCAAACGAAAGTAGCCCTCGCAGTAGCCACAGCTAGTAATACGTTATGCTAGCAATAGCCACGGCTAGCAATACGTTATGCTATCAAGGCTACAATAGTAACTCAATAAATTGACACCGTATANAGCAATAGCCACGGCTAGCAATACGTTATGCTAGCAAGGCTACGACAGTAACTCAATAAATTGACACCGTATGGAAAAACCTACAGTAGTTTACAGTCGCGAATGAAGCGATGGCGATAATGTGTCAGATCCAGCTAGGGCGTCCGCTAGCCGGTGGTGATGGGGACGCCGATGGCGATGAGGCCGAAGAAGATGATGGTGTGGATGAAGATGGAGATGCCGCTGGTCTGCATGTTCCCGAATTCCACTGGCCGCTTGTTCCCCGGCAGCTGAAATAGTAGTCCCGGCGTCAGGAACACGAACAGAACCGCCCCGATCACCACCGGTCCCCAGTCCGCCATCTCCGCCGCCCAGATCTCCAATCTATAAAGCCTCCTTAAATTTGTTAAAGACCCTAGTGATATATGATCGTGTCTCTTCAGTACTGTGTGCAAGAGGGAATAGATGAAATGTAGGGTTTTGAAATACACGAGCGGACAGTGGGGTGGGGACAGACCGATCGACGTGGGTCCGAGGAGGAAAGCGGCAGCGTCGTCAAGTACGATGGCTCGGACGGCGCAGTGTTTCAGCTCCTCCGTATTTTTGTCAGTCATGATCTCGTCGCGTTCATCTCCGCCACAGTGGCTCCCCCATGAACACAAGGAGTTTTAACTCGGTTATAACACAGACGCGATGTGACGGGCCAATTCAGCATTGACCCGGATGGGAAAACTATGAATCGACGAGGGGGCATTTGAGTAGTAAAAGATATTACACCCGAACCAGGGCAATATCACCTCACCATATTCTTTTCTAAAAATTTCACAGATATTTCATAATTATATATATTTTCTATATATGAAATTTGAATTCAGAAAAAAAGAAATATGTGCCCATCTCATGACGTAAATAACGCGGTTTATGGATGCCAATAACAGCATGGGCTAGTCCAATTCTTTCTCTGCGAGGAGCCCAACTATCTAAGTTTTGTGGATTNATAACAGCATGGGCTAGTCCAATTCTTTCTCTGTGAGGAGCCCAACTACCTAAGTTTTGTGGATCTTGGATCCTCTGGCAAAGGTGCCATCTTGATATGGTTTGATAGAATCAGCTGTTGGGATCACCNCTAAGTTTTGTGGATCTTGGATCCTCTGGCAAAGGTGCCATCTTGATATGGTTTGATAGAATCAGCTGTTGGGATCACCTGAGCAGGTGATCTTGATCAGACCCAAAGAAAAATCGGCCTGATTTGTTCGAATCGACATCTGAACCGGGATTTGTACTGTGGTCCTACTGCAAAAGTGAATCGACTTACACTCAATTGGATGCAACTCGTGAGGTTCCCGGGAATTCCTATCGTGTTTTGACTGGCGCCGGGAAATTGTCTGCCAACGATTAAATGGACCCCAAACGGGACTGCCTCAGAATTAAATTTCTAAGAAGGAATTGACTGAGTGATTAAAATTTGGAACAAAATTGAATTTAAATCAGTTATAATTTAATGAGCAATAGACATCATGTAAGGTGGAAGTGGGCAAAAGAGGCTTATTTGGACAGTAACGAAACTCGATATCTATCATATCAACAACACTTCAATAAGTGAAATCTTATGTCTATAAAGGAATGAATTTATTAATGGACTGAAAATATACGGTAAGTTATATTTAAAATTCAGAATTTTTAGGAGTTAGTATTTAGGGATTGATAACGGATCCAAATTATATAGTATACTATTTAGTAAATTAATGAGTTATTGCACACATTACTAATTTTTCAACATTAAAGTGCATCATAATCCATTTTGGTGGATAGGCAGCTTTACTAATTAAAAGGTTTAATAGGCAAACATAAGAGCCGCGGAAACAGGGAGCTGGGAAGTCCCAGCAGAATACTCCCGAGGTCATTTTGAATGAGGCTGAGGATGAGAAGCCAGAGGAGGTGGACTTGCTTCCCGCATCAGAGAGGCAGAAGAGGATCACCCAATTTGCAAGCCAAGCTCTTCCAAGTGGCTGCTGAAGGTGCAGTGAGGATCAAGACGAGAAGGGGCCGGCATCGTGGAGAGGACTTCACCCTTATGCAGGCACTGATTAAGGCAGACTTCTGGCTCATCTTCTTCTCCCTACTCGGCTCAGGCTCAGGCCTGACAGTGATCGATAAGCTGGGGCATATGAGCCAGTCTCTTGGATATGATAACGCTCACATATTCGTCTCCATGATCAGCATCTGGAATTTCTTGGGAACTTCTCTGAGATTATCGTGAGGTAGGAAGTTCATTTTGTTCGTTTGTTATGTCCATTGCATTTCTTATTTCAATCTCCAAAACCAAACCAGAAGGGAGTAATATGCAGATTTATTGCTCGTTGTGTTTGGACAGAGACCATGCTTACCCAAGGCCAGTGGCTCAAATAATAATGGCCATTGACCATATTTTCTTTGCCAGGGGATGGCCCGGGGCCATGTACATCGCACTCTCCTGATCGGCCGTGGTCACGGGGCCCACTGGGCTATCGTTCCTGCTGCTGCTGCTTCCTAGCTGTTCGGCCTGAAGAAGTTTAGGGCTCTGTACAACTTCCTCACCTTGGCAAACCCGGCTGGCACACTGGTCTTCTCTGGTGTGATTGCCAGTAGCATACATGATGACTGCGAGGCTGAGAAGCAGTCCCCATCAATATAGCCCAGTGTATAACTCACGCTCTGCTTTCTCAAGCCGGCTCATGCTCAATGAACCGCTGAAGTGTGAAGGCTCCATATGCTTCTTCTTGACCTCCACCACGATCATGTCGGGACTATGCATCTTGGCAGTTATCCGGAGCATGATCCTCGTCTGCAAGACCAAGATTGTTCATACCAATCTCTATGGGAAATCCCGTTCATAAATGACATGAAGTTTTCGGTTGTGCTTCTTCCTCTACTAATCGGAGGTTCTTAAGGAATCAATAACGAGCTTGCTTCCCCTGTATCAATCAAAAGAAGATTCGAGTTTCTTGTTCCGCTTCGCTTCATCATAATGAGTGTTAGATGTGTGAGTCATCAGTTTTCGGTGATGGTACTGCTGTTGTCCATTCCCATGTTTGTTGCTTCTTAAAGTTGGGGATGACTGCCATTAGTGGTTCTTCCTCTCTCCATTTCGACTCCGTTCGGGCTTTTCGCTTCACCATCTGCGTGCTCTCCCGAGACAACGGAGCCTGGCGAGTGTGCTGCCGATTACCAATCACATATGTACTGGACACTGTCTGTGTAACAGGAAGTGTTTCTCCTCTTTGCCTGTTGTTATTCAAGCCCCCTTTTTTTGCAGAAAACAAAATAACATATTAATTTCTGAAATTAAGGACACAAAATTACAATAATATTTTTTTTAAAAAAATCCAGAATATTTAAAAAGCGTTGAGATGAAATTGTAATCCATGGGATATTCGAAGAATCGAGTCTCCTTGCAGTCAACTCGTCAGTCAACGGTCAACTCCATCAGTCAACCGGACGCGGCTTTAAAAAAGAAGAGCCTCCGTCCAGAGAGGGAAAAATGGAAAAGACGAAAGACAGAAAGGGAAAAGGGCGAAGACAGGAGGCAGAGGTAAAGATCGACATGGCGGCAGCAGTAGCGGCGGAACCTCCGAAGATAGTGTGGAATCAGGGCCAGCAGAGGTTCGAGACGGAGGACAGGAAAGCCTACGTAGAGTACGTGATGAGGGACGGCGAGCAGGTGATGGACATAATCCACACCTTCGTGCCGCCGTCAAAGAGGGGCCTGGGCTTGGCGTCTCTCCTCTGCTCCGCCGCATTTGACCATGCTAGGTCTCACTCCATGTCCGTCATCCCCACCTGCACTTATGTCTCGGTCGGTTCGTTTCCTCTCCTACTTTCTCGCCGTTCAAATTAAATATGATTCGTAAAATCCCCGGTACTTGTATGACGCCATATCATGCTCAGTCCTTGTCGTTGTTTCTGGACCAGTTTTGACGCTCTCCAAGATCATCACTCGGTATAGATGAAATCGAGGATTTCTCTCAGGCAATTCATCGTACACAGTCAAGTTGTGGCAAATTGAACAAGATTCCAACAATATTGATGATTCCTCTCTCTCTTTCAGAAAGAAAATATTCCTACCCAGCCGTGCCAGGACTCGGATTAGCTTGGCCTAAGCGATATAGATCTATAATATGTGGAGTTAACCTGAACTTTTGCGTTCACTTTTTTCTGGCTTCATACAGTTTAGAAATGAAAGGAGAACGGGCCAGAGCATATGGGGGATCGGGGCTAAGCCTTCCCTCAAAGCTGTAACATTTCTGAGTCATAGAGTTGCCTGGGATCATGTCCCACCCCTCACCAGAATTGATGCTTCTGGGACGATGTAATTCGGACCTATAATGCATCCTCATGTCTGGGCTTGGCAGTTGATTCTTTTCTATTGCCTGGCCAGTCAAGCACTGATTCAGGAGCCTCGAGACTTGGGCTGACAAGGGCTTTGCTTTCTATGCAGGACACTTTTCTTCCAAGGAACCCGTCCCTGAATGCCCTCGTGCACATGGAAGATATCAAATCGAGCATCTGAAATTAGCTGCTGCAGTCATAATCTCACATGAGAATAAGGTTGGTATCCTGATGAAGAATGTAAAAGACCTTTCATTGAAAACAATCGTAGTCATGAAAGTGTGTCTATGCAATGACATTGCTCCTTAATGAGGTGTAGTAAGTCTACTTCAGTGCTTCTTATTACAATACAAAAGCTCTTCTATAACCGAGCTAAGTCCTGACAAACCGATCAAGATTCATTGACATGACATTACATAACTCATATACACAAAATATAATCATGTCTCCATGATTTTCTCACACCCAATAAAACCAGGGCTCGTGATATCTACACGGTGATCCATATTGTAAACATCCTCGTCAGACTATAGTGCTTCAGCTCAACTTAGTATTTTACAGTAATGCTCTATGTTGAACTAGTTGACGGGTCCAAATTCAATGCTTCTTACTGTAAGACTTTGAGATTGTTGTTTTGATCAACTCACTGGGAGGTGTCCAGATGATGTTCTTGAGATTGCTATAAAAGCTCTTGGCAAAATGCAAACAGATGATCATAAAAATGAGAACTGAAGGACTTAGCCAACTCAATGGAGAAATAAGGCAAGACAGGAGAATAGCACAGAGACAGAGACCATGAGGTATTCAGTGGCATTACCAGTTGCCTTTCGTATGCCTACCATGAAAAATGTGGGCAGAACCTCAAAAATCCTGAGGCAAAGAGAAGGAAACAGTCTTAATTTAGATAGAGAGATCAATATGTCAGAAAATGGAAGTTAAGCTGCAAGTCTTACTTCGAGAATGATGGATAAATGAGAGGTCTTGCTTGGAGAAAGCCTTCCACCCTCATCCAAAGAATCAGCGGGAATTACAGTCCACCAATTTTGCTTGATGTAAACCCATAAGTTATAAACTGAACCTAGAGATGGAGTCAAAGTGTGAAACACTATTTTTATGTTTTTTTTTAAACTTTATAATTATGGATGTGCATCTTAAAAACTATGGATTGTGCCATTATTTCCATACTTGATAGAACCACCTTTGCAGGCTTCTGGGAGACGAACTGGGTCAGATACTTCATGAAATCCTGTTAGGAAGAGGAAAGTGTGACAACCCCAAAATTATTACAAGAGAAGACTTAATGCCCAACAATGAAAATGGGAGAAAACTCATATGAAAATAATGTACAATCAGAAGGCTTCAGAAGCTCACTACAAATTTAAGTTTTTTGTGCCTTCATTATGTTCTGATAATCAAGAAGAGATTTCCGTGGTTATTGACTTAAATCAATTAATACCAGGCCTTAGTTGAGGAGTGTTGAGAGATCTAACCCTTGAGATAAGATTATCGAGTCAAATGCATTCAAAGTCAGTGGACCTGACCCTTCATTCCTGCTTTCATCATATGGTGCCTGTCTCTGAAGTAAATCCATAGCCATTAACAAACCAATACAATATGTTGCCAAGAACTTCAGGATGGGGTGCTATTGAGGATGACTGTTACTCTAGATCTATAAGCTAATAATCGAATACGTCGAAATGGGTAATAAAAACACGGTCAATCAAATTCTAGCTAAGATAGATGATACAGATACTTAGACATCAAAAGATTTACTGACCTCATCACCATCATCAAAAGCAGCATTGACATTGTCCAAGTACACATGTTCATATTCAAGGAGTCTAACTGGAACATAACTCTTCTTGAACCACCCATCATTTCCGATCTGCTCAATTGTAATACACTGCAGAGATAGCGGAGAATGTCTTTGGAAAATAAAAGGGCTATTTTATAAAGTTAGATATCAAGGCAGGAGAGAAGAAATGGTTTTAATTAACATCATAGCCAGCAGAACAGGAAACATGTAGCTCATGACCTGCATTGAGGGCTAACGTATTCCTCCAACATACCCAAATAGATTACAGATTGAACAGTAAACTACTTTGAAATAGAATATTTTGGCTCACAATTCAAGACAAATACAGGGAATTCTTGTTCCTATTGATTCTTGCAGTTTCAGGATTCGGATCTAAAATTCTGCAAATCAATTCTTTTGCACCGACAAGAAACCATGATGGGAATGAAAATTCTGCATGCTCAATCTGTAATCAAGTATATATAAGAGATGAAATTCAACTACATTAAGGTAAAGAACAATGACAAGAGTAACTTTAAGACATAACAGGCAATACTGTACAGTGTGGTGAGATCAAGTTCATCAAATGGGAGACATCCTGCCATCAAAATGTAAAGGATGACTCAGCAAGACCATACATCACCCACAGCTCCGTTGTAACCTTTATGATGGAGCACCTAATAAGCATAAAAATGAAAATATTACACGAAAAAGGCCTACAATTAAGGTGAGCAATGCAGACATAAACTACACTTTTATTGACAGTTGCCTTGGGTGCGACATAGTTTGGTGTCCCATGTGTTGTTCGAAGGAGGCTTACTCCCTGTACATATTATTTTCCCCCAAATTTTAAAGTATTAGGTCAAGTGCTGTTATTGGAAAAGCTGAAAAAGTAAATAAACTGTAACTTGCAAAGGAGCTTTACTGGTTCAGGCAATGCACTCAGACCAAAATCTGAAATTTTTAGATTTCCCTGGGACTCAAGTAACAGATTTTCTGACTGCAGGAAAGAAAGAGGATTACTCACTGAAAGAGAAATGAAGTGAGAACTATTTGATATATAAAAGAAGGTAAAGGATAAAAAGACAATTTTGAAGAGATCAATGAAAGTCCACCTTCAAGTCTCTGTTGTAGACACCCTTACTGTGGCAGTAATCTACCCCATCAATAAGCTGTTGAAAATATTTCCGAGACTCTGCCTCACTGAGATGCCCATGATGAACCTGCCACATAGAATATGGTCGAATGCAGGCAACAGTTGAGAACTAGTCCAACTTAAGCTCAAGATATTGTCACAAAAGCACTTACTATTTTGTCAAACAACTCTCCACCTGTAATAAACTCCAGTATTATGCAAATATCTGTGCAGCTTGCAAGAACCCGTGACATTTGGGGAATCATATGCAAAAATAAAGACAGTATGATTCTCTTCATAAAGTTTACAGTTTTAAACGCCCTACTTCATGGACATGAACACCACAGGGATGCTCTTCGTAATGGATATTTCCCTCTTGATCTGTCCAATTGCGTAGGAAACAGATTAGAAATGATAATGAACATTTCAATAATTTCGATATCTAGGATGCTTTCCATCTTTTCTAGTTCTACCAATTGCACGCAGGGTTACTCCATATATTAGATAGCTAGCAAAAAAACTTGCGCTATTCAGATCATTATTTTTGACTTAAGAACTAGGGAAAAAAGGGGACTCAAAAGAGGCTAGTGTCACTGGAGTAATTTGTTCCCTTGATCTCAGACATGGCAACCCTGGACAAGAGCACACCAAGGTTTATCAGACAACTTAAGCTGCAAGTACGAGGTAAAGCATCTCAAATAGTATTTGAGTATTCCATGATCAAATTATACGAAGATTGCGGGAACAAAGTGATCTGCTTCAACAGATTATCATCTTCTCAGGCCTTTTCATAAACAAAAGTTCCAAGCAGCATTATCAGAAGTTGTAACGACCTAAGCCGTGAATTGAATCTCCCAATCTAAAAAACATACAAATAAGAATGGAAGCTAAGAGAGAGAGAGCTGTTCCACCATCTTGTGTTTGATTATTGTACGACGATTGAAGGCGACGCTCTAGCCGGTATCCATGTTCTGTGCGAACTTGACCTTGGAGAAGGTAGCCTCTCCGATTGTCCTCCCAACCTCATACTTCCCGACTTTTCTCACCACCACCTTTCCAATCACTCCTCTCTCAGCATCAAAAACGAAAATTTCCCTCCCTAAGTAAGACCGAACACTAGAGAGCTTCCCTCTCCGAGGCGTTATGGGTCGGAACATTCTGATTTCAACGTACAGAGTCTAGCGCTCGACAGCAGGCAAAAAAGGGCAACCGCAACGCAAGTGGATTTCCCATCCCGAAAATCAAAAAGGGTAGAAGAAGAATATTATACATGAACTAAAGGATGAAAGCACACAACTTTACTCTCAAGACTTTGAAATGGATAGAAGAACATCGGGTTCTCCAATTCTTTGGTTGCTTGAACTGTAATTAGAAACTCCAGCTTCAGGCAAGCCACCGTAATTTGGAGGGATTGGGTTAGAGAGAGAGAGAGAGAGAGAGAGAGAGCGCCAAGACAGCGAGACACGGGATTTTGAACGTCTTTGTGTCTTTTCGGCACGTGACAAACCAATGACATATTTGAGAGAGTCAGGCCCGTTGACTTTTGAGTGAGTGCAGCATACCCACTGGCCGCCGCGCCTAACTAAATGGACATGCAATTGCACCCAATTTTCCCGCCCGAATAGGGAANCTTCCCTCTCCGAGGCGTTATGGGTCGGAACATTCTGATTTCAACGTACAGAGTCTAGCTCGACAGCAGGCAAAAAGGGCAACCGCAACGCAAGTGGATTTCCCATCCCGAAAATCAAAAAGGGTAGAAGAAGAATATTATACATGAACTAAAGGATGAAAGCACACAACTTTACTCTCAAGACTTTGAAATGGATAGAAGAACATCGGGTTCTCCAATTCTTTGGTTGCTTGAACTGTAATTAGAAACTCCAGCTTCAGGCAAGCCACCGTAATTTGGAGGGATTGGGTTAGAGAGAGAGAGAGAGAGAGAGAGAGAGCGCCAAGACAGCGAGACACGGGATTTTGAACGTCTTTGTGTCTTTTCGGCACGTGACAAACCAATGACATATTTGAGAGAGTCAGGCCCGTTGACTTTTGAGTGAGTGCAGCATACCCACTGGCCGCCGCGCCTAACTAAATGGACATGCAATTGCACCCAATTTTCCCGCCCGAATAGGGAACTCGATGATGCCACCTTAGCTATTGCCACCGACATTTAAAATTAGAAAATTAGTGGAGCGTGGGACTAATGACCATAGTCTTGATAGAAGCTAATCCAATAGCCATCGCTTTCAGCTAGCTGTTCGAACTTCTTGCAACCGTGACTGCCGTATCTGTGATGTAGTATCATTGAAAGATGGGGGCTAGGGTGAATACCATTCGTACAAGACAGTAATTTAACTGTCTAAAGATGATAATTATGCCTAACATGCTGCTATACATAGGAAAATCGCCTTTACATTCAACTCAAATGTCTCGAGAACCCTCCATTATCGTGCAATATAAGCAGATCATATTTATGGGAGAGGAAAACTGCAAACTGGAAATATCGGCCCGAAAATCAAAACCCAAAAGCCCTTATATATGCGACCCTAATATGAAGTTGTTCAAATACTACTTGATCGATTTTACTAGATAATGACAGTTCTTCCTGTATAAACTGCCCAAACATGCTCAGTACTCCTATTCTTCTTCAAAGTAAAATGAAATGAAACTTCAAGCAGACTGATTCCAAACGGGTTGAGAATCTATAGACAAAAGATTGGGAGCTTTACTTCCGTTGCCATTGCACAGCATCACCCCACCACAAAAAAACCAGACGCTGATGAGCCATACAGGATCAGACCAAAAAAGGCAGTATCAAGTTAATAATTGGTTTCCAAAAGTCATGTGATGGATAAAGTATTATTGAATCTCCATATATAACAGTTTTACAGAATTGCAGGTATCCAGTAGTTAAAATAGCTTAGAATGCTGCAGTACTTATCTCTTTTAACCTAATATAATTATAGAGGTCTGAATGGGGTTTGTTACTCTGTTTTCCCCTTACAGTCTTAAGATTAGCTCATGTTTCAGTTGATGATGCAGCATCATCCTTGTGCTTGATCATACCCAAGTCTACGAGTATGGGAACCTCTGCTGCAAGCCATGGGGCTAGTCCTAAACAGAGCGCATGAGCTATCCCAAACCGAGGATTGGCAAAGTAAAATAGAAGAGTTTGTATGAAGTAAGAACAACCAGATCTCAATTCTTTAGTCAGAAGGGGAGCAATAAGGGAAATTCCAAGTAAAAAGGAAGTTACAGTTACAGAGACCCCACCATTTTGAAGCTCAAGAAAAACTTAAAGAATCAGGTGGTTAACAAATATCACGAAGAACAAAAAATGAATGCAAACAAATCTTTGCTAGAGCAAGAACCAACTTCAATAAGAATGGAAGCATGGCTGCACAATAATCAATGAGAACAGATTTTCAACCTTCAGTAAGCAAAGTAATTTTGGTGGTGAGGTGCTTTTGCGGTACCTGCCAAGAATATCAATATTGCAAAATATGAAAATATCATTTCTACTCTTTTTCTCTTTTCTCCAGTCAGCTTTTCGATTTAAGTCTAGTCTTCAAATTAAATGGTGTTCCAGAGAGCAGAGGAATATCCTATATCTGAGTTATTTATATACCCTTATACATAGCTAGGTCATATCTATATATTCACGGGGAAGAAGTTTAGAATGATAGAATGTGAAAGGGGCTCATGCCTAGTTAAAGATTGAATTAAAGGAGGGGTTGTTTAGCTTTTAATGATAACTAATTAACAAAATCTCATAAGTAAGAAAACTACAAGACTGGTAGCGTAAGCAGGCTTTCGAGCTTCTAAGATCTGTTAAATGCTTCAAATGAGTTATGAGACGTCAAGGCAGACATACTCCTGTTTTTCTTTAGTGACTTTAGCCATAGAGCAAGGTTCACTCCGAGAATCATTGGTTTACTTATTCTCGAGTGCGTTCCTGTATCTTCCTGTCCCTAGTAGCAGTTCCAGACCTCTGACTCCAGTTTTGCTCCAGCATGCTGTCTTCTCACTTCAAATGGATTTATATTAAGTTCATCAGCAAGGTTATAGATTTATAAGTCACTTTACCAGATGCCTTTGTAACAGCAAGAGCTGCCGCAGAGATTTGCATAAGGTTCTGGTCCACTATGTAAGCCAATGCTACTTTCTTACCAACTTCAATGAAAAACTTCTGGGCCAGAGAAAAGCTTACAAGTACATGCTGAATAAAACTATATCTACAAATAAAAAAAGGTCTTGAAATTACCAGTTCTTAGCCCACAGGGGCTTGAAGTGCACCGTTAAGCATATCTTCCCTCCTCTATACATCTGCAAAGATTCAGAAACAATCAACCTCCACCACTGGTAGCAAATCGAATAACTGGAAAATACATCAATTTCCTAGACGAAGTTCTCTATGCTATTTGTCATATTCTTCCAAACTATCCGACTATAATCATTTCTGGAGACAGCTAAAATCTTATCAGCAGAATGTGGGGTGGGGTGGGGGGTGTGGTGTGTGAATAGACTTTTCTTTACCAAACAAAAGTTTTGAGAACGATTAGCCTAAAAAGAAATGAAATTGTCAGTATCAAGCAGATCTTTTGCAGCTCCGGACTCTAAATTCACCTTAATTAAAAGGAAAACCTTTAATTTTCACGGAATAAGCAGGGATTAAAGCTAAAATTCCAGGATTTTCCTCCTCCACTACAGGGAACTCATTAAATCCGATTCCATAATTTGAATTGCATCAGGAATTTGGACTGCACGAGCAAAACATTCATGTAATTACTGAAATTGAAGTCCCCAACAAACGCTCAAAACAGACCAGCGGCTAACCCAGAAAACGAATTTATTTGGAAAGAAAAACAGAATGGATAAATTCGGAGAGATAGTGGTTGTGTATGACCTTGTGGGTTTTGCCGTCCAACTGAGGGAGCTCGATCTCAGGTGCGGCGGCGGGATACGTGACAGGGATGTCAAAGTGGAGCTCGAATTCGTACTTGAGGAGGTTGTGGACGTACCAGCACTTCCCGGTCCAGCGCGAGCCCTCGGGGTTGGAGGCGGTGATCCGGAACCAGTCATTGTCGTTGGACTTGTTCATCTGCGTGTAGGCGATCAGGGCCTTGTACTCCTCCTTCAGCCGCTGCGCCCATGCGCCGTCCCTTGGCCCGGCCTTCACCGTCAGCAGGGGAATCTGGGTAAGTGTCGATTTAGTATTCGGGTCCCAACCCTACATTTTTGCACGGCGGGGAGTGAGATGAGAGAGAGAGGACAGAGAATGAAAACAGAGGGAAATGAAGGCGCGCGGATATAAATCTATCTATATATATATATATGTCTGTGTATATTATATGGCCACTAAATCACGAGTGAACCTCACAAATCAGCCCTTTCACTTTTGTGTACGTCGGAAATAATCCAATTTTAAGGTTTCGCAGGTCGAAATCGGATACCAAACGTAGAGCGCCACCAAGAATAAGCTGGAATTAACCGTGAGATCAGCCAGCAGAGCTCGGCATGGGTCCTGAGTCATGTTGTTGGCGACGTCGAGGATCCAGAATCCGAACACGAAGGCCCCTATTGCCCGTGGCCTGGTGGAGCCTCTGTCACCGAGCAGCCAGCCGATGTCAGCTGAGTGGCCGATTACTAGAACGGCCATGGCGATTGACAGAGCTCCTGCCACAATAAACGGCCGTCGTCGGCCAAACCTGCTGGCGCAGCGGTCGCTCATGTGGCCGACCAGGGGCTGGACCAGCAGCCCAGAGAGGGGCCCGCAGAACCATATAACGCTGGCCCAGGCGTCTGGGATGCCGAGCTCCTGAACATAAGGAGTCAGCAGAGACAGCTGGAGAGCCCAGCCGAATTGGATCCCGCAAGCGACAGAGGCCACGCGGAGGGGCCGCCGGAGCTGCACGTGGGCCCCCACAGGCGGGCAATGCGTTGTCGGGTGGGGCCTGTGTCGGGTCCCGGGGCGGTTGCGACCAGATTCGGGTATAGCCATCTCGCACGCTCACTCAGGAAACGGTTTCCCGTCCCCCGGTTTGTTACATTTAAAGTGGGAGGTTTCGCGGGGAGCAACCGAGGCGAAGAATTTCGGATTCATGGAAATGCCCCCAGCTTGTGCATCTATCTACAATTTACTCATGTTCGAACAAACTCTATCTGGCCCAAACCAGCCGACCGGCTAAAAAAAGGGGGTAAATAACCGGACGGTTTATTGGTCTGACACTGTTGGATCGGTATCAGACCGTGGATAGTGTTCTTAGCCTCATTATCGGATCAGACCATCAGCTTCTCCGTTATTGCAATGCTCCTGTCTGTGGATATATGGCACAATATAGGACCATTTCACGGTATTCTTTCGACTTACCTGCCGTCTTTCTTACGCCTGACATCAAGAGATTTTCGTGAGCTTCTGCACGCAACTAGCTAGGTGGCTGCCCGGCGGCAGCTGATGGAAGCTACATATAATGGGCCGGGCTTCTCTCCCATTTTTGCGCAATATCTCAGGCATCCGCAGTTTACACCCAGCCCAGTTCTCTTCCCGATCGGGTCACAAGTCGTCACATTATGCCTAGCGCATCCACGAGCAGCCCCCCTCCCCTTACTGCCACCATGGCCTGTTGTTTGCCGTGCCTATATGATATCCGAAAACTAATCAGTTCTGGTTAATTTAGATCCGAGTCGAGTTATAGTATTTAAATTATGTATCTTAATTAAGGAGAAGATATGTCAAAAAATCTGAATCAAATCGATGGAATACTTTTATGTAGACATATTTTTAGTAAGATTTTTGGTTTTCTTGTTTTTGCGATCCGGATATACCCATTGAACATCGATCATATTCTACAATTCGTAATTCAAATTCATTTACTATTATAAGTTTATAAAAATTAATCTTGCTTAAGCAGAGAGATAACGNTGCTATTATAAGTTCATAAAATTAATCTTGCTTAAGCAGAGAGATAACGAACAGGAAGTCCGTATCATGACATCTATCCTATGGGAGACGATATCCCAGTGATGCATGGTTGATGG
This sequence comes from Sonneratia caseolaris, assembly GCA_900006705.1. NCBI lineage: Eukaryota > Viridiplantae > Streptophyta > Magnoliopsida > Myrtales > Lythraceae > Sonneratia > Sonneratia caseolaris. Next base: position 526,028 of record CXYZ01003466.1, on the reverse strand, counting down.
ATTTTTTTTTTTGGGGGTGGGGGGTTAATACCATTTGAGAAACCAATTAATCAGAACTTTGTACAGTATTATTATCTACAATTGCATATTAAAAAACACTAAATTTGACTATTATTCATTAATTTTTAGTATCACTTTATCTCTTTTTTTTTTTTAATTATGTTTGTGAACATGAAGTCCATATTCGTGACCAGGCGTGCACGTACACGCATGCGGAGAAATTTGCTTTCTGGACCGACCCGATCATGTCGGACGGCGACTCTGACGGGATCTGCCGGCTAATTGGGTGTTAACCCTGTCCCTCGAGGAAACACACTTGCGTATGTATGTTCAACGATTCTGATGAGTCAAATTTACGTAGAAAATATTTCTATAAATATATATTTAAAAATCTTTAAAATCCTAAGAATAAGCATCTGCCATCATTTGGGTTATATTACTCGAGAAATTTGTTCTTTCATTACACANAAACCAATTAATCAGAACTTTGTACAGTATTATTATCTACAATTGCATATTAAAAAACACTAAATTTGACTATTATTCATTAATTTTTAGTATCACTTTATCTCTTTTTTTTTTTTTAATTATGTTTGTGAACATGAAGTCCATATTCGTGACCAGGCGTGCACGTACACGCATGCGGAGAAATTTGCTTTCTGGACCGACCCGATCATGTCGGACGGCGACTCTGACGGGATCTGCCGGCTAATTGGGTGTTAACCCTGTCCCTCGAGGAAACACACTTGCGTATGTATGTTCAACGATTCTGATGAGTCAAATTTACGTAGAAAATATTTCTATAAATATATATTTAAAAATCTTTAAAATCCTAAGAATAAGCATCTGCCATCATTTGGGTTATATTACTCGAGAAATTTGTTCTTTCATTACACACCAGATAGATACACATAGTCGTCTCTCATGGGGATTCGATCAAATTTCTTGGACGGAGGGAAACCGCGGCCTACATGAATCTCCCCGACAAACGAACCCTCGGATCGATCCCGTTATCATCAATTACGAGTTAGTTACAGACGTTGCACGTATGGGCACGAAGCTTCCGCTATAATGATGAATAACCTTCGCAGTCTGTCTTCGCGGTACATATATGTATAAAGGGTGGTCGGTGCCGTTGATATCAACCCGCTCAAATCAATAGTATAACATTTTAATTATTCTCTTACAAATTGGAATTTCAATATATTCACGTGAGTTCGTATAATCTCGCATACATAGGACCGAAACGAGAAGGGATCCGAGTCACATGATCAACAATGTGTAAAGCAGAGCAGATAATCCATTCGAGAAGATTTCGCGTCCACATGAACTGTGAGTGGTTCTAGTCAACATTGGATTCCGATGCAACATTCACTTGTAGTTGTCGTGTTTCCTCACTACCTGATCTTGTAATCTCTCCATTTTCCTTTTTCCTTATGATGACATTTGCACTAAGATAAAACAATAATAATAAAAAGATTCCTCTTTCGTGATTGAACACAAAAAGCAGCCGCCGAAGTGACTGTTTGAAGGAGACGAGAATTGATCACAGGCAAAATTTCCATGGATGTCACTGTTACATCGTCTATCCATAGAGATCACGGGTTAGAGAATATACTCCGAATCACTTAACCAGCATTTACTTACTTATTCATCGTCCGAACAGCTGACACCGTACCCCCGTTGAACACCCTAACACCAGGCAACTTATACCTAGTTCCTCGAATATGACCTCCACACCGTCGGTCCTTCATGAGCGATCGTCGATCGGTGATCTAGCAAAATTGTATAGATTCGAAGGCCATAACTTCAGTGTGTTCCACGTCCTGCATGTGGATGAGTGTGCGTGCAAAGGTCACTCGCAATACTGAACTTTGGCTAACTCCTTTTTCATTCATTCATTCATGTTCATGCGTGGGAGTGCTCGCTCCTCTTTTTCCTTTCTATCATCACGCACTGAGCAAAGTGCAAGAAGACTATTCCCACCCACTTCCCCCCCTTTTCAAAAGCATGTGAGTAGCTTTTGTCGATCGTTTTTTTCAAATATAGTTTGGACCGGTATAGATTGATCATAGTGAATAGTATTCTAATTTATCGTATGCTATTCGATCAATAAAATTTTCTATTATCTCGTGGATTATCTCTTGCCTTGCCTGCCCATCTTTTATCCGATCCCCCTCTTCGCATTGAGCATTTCTTTAATATATATGTCCATGTGAAACATCGAACTAGCCCAGCACATTGAATAATCCGTCGATGTCACCACCAATAATTAATCGGGAGAAAGAGACAATTAATCAATTAATCACTTTGTTACGAAGGAAATGAAGTGTAACATGGCATGTCTGTCCCTGAAACATCAAGGAAATTAAAAAAAAAAAAAAAGAAGAGGAGGGGGGGGGGGAACAGAACCAGTCTTTATCAGACCCACGAAATAGTAATCTAGCGGCCCTGAGTTGGGGTTTTCCGACCCGTGACTTGATGATATGTGTAATCAGAAAAAGATTATGCAGAAACTGTATTTACAAACGAGGGTTGCATCGGTCCATGCTACGTCAAATTCAGGCTTCTACACCATCGAGTCATAAACATACTAGACGAACTGAATAATCAGAATTTAACACTATCACCGTGAATTATGTTCGGTAATTGGGAGCCCGACTAGGGTTCTCAGTTGATCGAGGTTTCTGCAGGAGTTGGCACGAGGGATCTCGTGAAAGGATCCTCTGACCTATCATCCTTGCTCCTTGTTTTGTCTAATTAATTAATAATTAATCTTCATGCGGGGGCCTCCCTCTGTTTGTTCCTAAGAATGACGCACGATTAATAAATTTCAATAATTTCTACCAAATACTAGTAATTTCAAAAGCAAATTGCTTGGTCGGTTGGCAGTTTGTCATTATGGAGTAGATGCTCTGACAATCCGAAACCCAATCGACCGAGCCATATTTATATATATTCGAACAACTTTTTCAATTTCTCTTGTCTTCTTCTTCTGATCCTTAAAAATTGTTTTCTTTTCATCTACAAATCTCCTCTGCCTAATAATCAGTTTTGCACATTTGATTGCGTATCACCGTCCCTTTTGCCCCGTCACTCGGTATTCTCCTAAGTTCTTTCTCTGCGGACGTGAAAATTCTATATATTTTAAAATAATTTTTTAATTACATATATTTAATTTCATAATACACTCAAATTATAATTTTATTAACACACACTCACATAGTAATAATTGATTAATATAGTAAAATTTAGTTGATATTACAAGATAATACGGTGAAAAAGATGTTAGTATGTCATGTCACGATAGCATAAAAATTGTCGCTTGGTACAATTAAATTACATATAAATGAACTATTAAAATTATAATTTAATTATGTGATTGAACAAAATATATATGATTAAAATATATAGAATTTTAAGTAGAAAAAATGTTAAATATATAATATTTATATTATAATTCTACCATTCTTAAACACAATTAATGATTGTGACAAGCTTTTGACGGTGAGTAAGAAGATTTTTGAACTTTTCTCATGAACGGGGGATTGAGCGAGTACGTGAAAAATCTCCTCATCTGCAGGTTCCCTCAGAGAGGTTGGAGGCTTTTGTCCATGTTAATGCAAGCGGAAAACACATGTGGGTCCGAGACAATTAATAAGATTGGCATTTCTTTCCACCTGAATTATTGAGTATTTTACTTGGGATTCAAGGGCTTATTAATTAGCTAAGCCGTCGACATTATCGTCGTCAGCTACAATATGATTTCGATGATCATGCCAACTGTCCACGATCGGTTACCCTACTGCATTTACGAGCACAATGATCAAAGATATTCTTCGTATTATTTCATGATCATATGTATGGCAAGGTGATACTGTAAACTTTTCCGTCGCACACTATTCTTTGGATTCCACTTATCACATTCCATGTCCTTGGGTTCTAGACCGAGTAGGCATGGGCTGGTTGCCCTTATGAGCCACCAGCACCAGAGGCGTCACGTGTAGTTAGTCCCTCTTCGTCCACTAAATCTCAAACGACTGGAAGTTGCCGGCCCACTGGAAGTTGTAGAAGAACCGGGTTTGGCCAACACCCAAGGGTAGAATCGGAACACGAAGTTTCCGGCGGTGGGCAGGACATGGACACCGAGGTGTGTTTCTTGACATAGTTTTAAAAACTGGACTGGGCCATCCAGTTCAACCGGTTCGACCGGGAACTGACCACTCACCCGGTCCAATTCTTACAAAAAATCCAATTGCACATTCAAAGAGAAAAAATTCAATTGAACTGGTCAGTTCCTAGTCCAACCGGTGAATTTAATTGAACCCATGAGAAAATTGGCCGACTTAAAATTAAAAAAAAACTTATTATAATGTACGTATTTTATTTACTAAACTTATATTAATAATTTTGTTATAAATCATATTTAAATTATGATATTATGTAAATTTATTGGTAATATTATTTATTAAACATGTGGTTTAACTCATTGAAC
>CXYZ01003466.1:495869-519564 GCA_900006705.1 Sonneratia caseolaris | reverse complement strand
AACCATCAATCTCATTACTTTATGTTAAAAGTGCTATAACAGTATCGAAAATTAAATCTTCATTAATATTATCAATTGTACCAAGTGGTCCAAAACTATACTGATAAGGCCCACTTATGAATGATACGCAAGCTTGGAATCCCGATGACGATTAGGACCCGACCCGTGAAAGTTCTTCGGCTCTACAGTTTCAGTCAAACTTTGAATTAAAAATCAATCATATCTTGTCCCCCACCACATCCCTCTCAACTGCAGGCAACGTCGGCTGGCATCGTTAAATTAACAATATGTGCTGCTCCTGTATGTTCTGAGTGAGTGCCCATATCCGGAGGACAGTAATTCTGTGGAACCTTCCTGTCGACAGTGATTGCTCCCCCCGGTCGTATATTATACATTTGGTGAGTACGTAATCCAATGTCAACAGTGTGTGTTCATGGATCTATCAATATAGACATGAAGAAAAATAATGCGCAGGCCCAATAAGCTACACTTGAATCTTCTCACCCCCACAGTCTCACAGTGATTGCTCGTGCTAGTACGGATTTAATATTACTTGTTTATTATTGTGAATGATTAACATAAATGTGTGATGATATAAAATTAATTCTAGTTTTGTTATCAACATGTAACCGCATTTTTTTTTTCTTTTTGGTATTACTATAGGTTTAATGGCATTAACAATAATATAAGATCTTCCCTTCCCTATTCTTGTCCAATTTCTGCATTCCGGATCCGTGTGAACCCTCTGTTTTCGACCGACCATCTCTAACTCACTCTCATCACCAGCTAGTTCGTGTCTGCCTACTAAATCCGGATGTCGCATCGGTCAGCTGTCCCCCCCCTCTCTACGACGAAGAGGATGAACCGGTCGGCNTTCCCCTCTCTCTACGACGAAGAGGATGAACCGGTCGGCAGGGGCAATGAACATGAATTCGTTGGGCGGGGAAAAACTATCAGTGAGGAACATCATTAAACTTCTGCAAATTGATATACTCAAGTATGTTACAAGCTGGTGTTTGCCGAGCAAATTTGCAACCACAACATTTCTTTGATCCCCATATGGTCCCCGCTGGAATTTTCTTCCTCCCGACATGACTCCAGATCAATGTCATAGCAAGACTGACTTTTCACCGCCCACGTCAAAGTCTAGTAGAACTTCATGGCCAAGATGCAATTGAAAATATTATAGAATTTTAAAGCTAATGTTGGATATAGAAAGAAAAATGACGTTGAGGCGGATGAGGATGATCGCCTTTTACCATACTTGGGATTTAGTGATATGCAAGATCGATCTCCCAAGTTAGAGGAATCACAATTCCGAAGAAGCTATAATTGAAAATTTCTCTAATGTCACATTGGTGCACTGGAAATAAAAGGAATGAAATTAGAATTCGGTTGTGATTCGATTTGTTTAGTTTAGTGACAAAATCCGAGCCGAAAACACCATTCCTCCTTTTCCTCATCTTCGTCTTTTCCGCATGAGAAGGTTGAGATATCAAGTTTGCCCTTACATTTTACCCCATGCCACATAGTTGATTTAAAACCCCATATTTGCAAATTACTCCGGAATAACTTGCTTGTTTTACTTGGTTAATCAGTCCGATGCTCGTGTACCACAGGGATTGGATGCAGAAAAGTTGGATAGCAGCTCAATTTCGAGCTGGATTTGAAGAAAAATTTTAGACTCTCAATCCTTCTAGATAATGATGTTACAATTGTTGTAATATGTAATTAATCTAATTCCATTCCCTCAATTTGAAAAATGATACTAAGCTAAAGAATTGGGTCGAGTATTTCATGAATATTCCGGTCCATTCCATTCCATTCCATTTTGGGTGATTCTGTCGTAAAAAAAAAGATAATACCATATTTTTTCAAGAAATGATTATGTGTTAACTTTTTTTTTTGTCCATTATAAAACTACTAGTGATTCATAAACTTAAATTTTAACTAATTTAAAATAAATCATATATATCAATGAATGCATAAAACTTTTTCTAGTAAGGTTTTTGCAACCCATTACACTTAAATTTGATGGATATATTATTGATGAGAAAAACAAATCGTGAAACCACTTCAATCAACGGTAGTGGTGTATTCACTGTACATCATACTGCCACAGGTCCCTTGTGTCCTGGATCTACGCTTAGGATAAGGTCGAGCGAATAGAGACACGTGCTTGTTAGTCGTGTGGCGTATGTTACAGTCAACGGGGGCGGCTGATGGCCTTCATGTTTGAGGCCACTCACTGACCACGCCAAAAAAAAAANGCCACTCACTGACCACGCCCAAAAAAAAAACATTATCTCCACAATCATACAAAAACTCCATTTATATCTACCTTTTGTATATATTATATGCGTATGCACCCACAATATCAAGTTACTGAATTATTACCGCACGCACGCGCACACATCATAAATAATTGGCAATTTCATGCACCTTCGATTCAATCCTCTCAGAAAAGCTCCCATGTCTATCCTCATTTATGACCCGATAGATTCGTTGATCCATGGATACGCACTTTGATATATACGAATGATTGACCCACTTTCACTTTCAAAAGTCAGTCAACAAAAAAGTTCTGTTCAAAACGTTTGGGTGTGAATGCATGTGTATACACCATCTTATTGTCTAATTAAATTATTACTGATGATTCGCGACCCATCCAAAGTTAATCCCGATACATGTAATTATAATTTACAAGGCAAAGTGTGACAGAGATAAATGGCTGATCACGTCGCCCTTTCGAACTTCAGTTGTCATGGCAATGCCATGACGTAATCACGACCTTCAAACTTGCTCCTGAATTTTGCCACTTCCTTCAAAAGGGGGTCACGGATGAACTAGAATGTCGCTCAGTATTGTGTCGACTCGAGTTTCTGATCCCCATTCATGTCAATCGTACGAAATCTTGTGGTGTCTGGGCTTGCATCTTCTATAAGAAACTCATTTATCAATTTTAGTGAAAAAAATTCGAAGAAGAGGAGTGTCTTAAATGTCCACAGTATCACTGATCATGAACGGTGGTGGGGTCCTCGCAATGAATGACTTGCCATTGCAAGCGATGAGGTCGGCCACGGGAACCATTTTGTGTATATATAATAATACAATATGTATATGTGCGAGTGTATCTTCCTCGCTGGTCCAAGGCAAAAACTAGTGTCCCTTCCATTAGAGTGTGCCAGAAATGAAAAAAGAAGAAGAAGCTGATACTGCCAAGTTTAAAGTAATCCCAATAACCAGAGTGGGTGTCTCCGGCACTCTCGTGATCAAGTATTTTGAACGAACGAACGGAATTCACGATCAGAAATCTTCTGTTTCCCTATATACTGGTCGAGTTTACATCTAGATGCAGGGGAATTCATTCACCTTCATCATACATGGGTATAGTGGACAACTAACTAGACCAAGAGAAAGGAGAGGTTGGTTCAATAATGTCTTTATTCCTTATGTGATAGAGCACAAGATCTTCTACGTCCGATAATATCGGGTCCAGGATAGGTACAGAGCTCGATTCGAGTTCCGGAATGATCCCGCTATTCCCCGATACAAGCAGTTGCGTGATGCGTAGGGGATAAAGTTGTCGGGGTCCGCAGCTTTCCCACAATGTATATAACTCGGGAATTAAACTTCTATCAGGAATGACAGTAAAATCTCGAAGCCGGGACATTGTTGTATTCTTGAAATCATGAATTTATCTCATTTAATAAAATTCGATTCGAAGACCTTATATTAAAGTCGAAGACGGTGNTCATGAATTTATCTCATTTAATAAAATTCGATTGGAAGACCTTATATTAAAGCCGAAGACGGTCGAACTACTAACCAGTAAATGCTAACGGGGATTCACTAGTGGAGAAATGTGGAACACCCACCACGGTTTTGTGGTTAAATTGCCCAGCAATTTTTATTTNCCAGTAAATGCTAACGGGGATTCACTAGTGGAGCAATGTGGAACACCCACCACGGTTTTGTAGTTAAATTGCCCAGCAATTTTTATTTGCCCGCCCCTTCAAGTCCAGCTCCGGTTTTCAGTATGACGACGAGCTTTCTTCCTTCGTAGGAAAAAAAGAGCCACCAGGAAGCTGCTCTTTCCACCCCCATCACCTTACCGTCCATCCTCCACCCACCGTCATGTCCACCGGCGGCCGCCCGAGGAGGAGCAGCGCACTCCCTCTTCCACTGCCCCTCCTCTGCCTCCTCTTCACCTCCTGCTGTTCCTCTTCTTCTTCCTCTTCCTCTGCCGACGAGCTCAGGATCCTCCTCAACCTCACCACTGCACTCCAGTCCCCGAACTCCTCTGTCTTTGCCTCGTGGACCCCCAACAAGCCCCTCTGCAGTTTCGACGGCGTCACCTGCAATTCCAATGACTCCGTCCTGGAAATTGACCTTTCGGGTAAGCAGCTGTCGGGCGAGCTCCCACTGGATTCCATCTGCGAGCTCAAGTCCTTGGAGAAGCTCGCGTTCGGGTTCAATTCCCTGCACGGGGCCTTGTCGAGCGGGCTGAGTAGTTGCACCGGTCTGCGATACTTGGACTTGGGCAACAACCTATTCACAGGGCCAGTCCCGGACTTATCTACCCTCGTCGAGCTTCGGTTTCTCTACCTTAATAACAGCGGCTTTTCTGGTGCCTTCCCCTGGAACTCTCTCAAGGCAATGACTAACCTCATTACTTTGAGCCTAGGAGACAACCTTTTTGAGAGTTCTCTGTTCCCAGAACAAATTCTCGGCCTTTACAATTTGAATTGGGTCTACTTGTCGAACTGCAACATCGGAGGGGAAATCCCACCGGCAATTGGAGGACTTACCAAGCTCATCAACCTCGAGCTCTCTGACAACAGCATCACCGGTGAAATCCCACCGGAAATCGGCAACCTAACAAATCTGCGGCAGCTCGAGCTCTACAACAATAGCCTGTCCGGGAAGCTCCCGGTCGGGCTGAGAAATCTCACGAACCTGGAGTTCTTCGATGCCTCCATGAACAACCTCGAGGGTGACTTGTCTGAGCTGAGGTTCTTGACTAATCTTGTGTCCTTGCAGCTTTTCATGAACGGTTTCTCCGGTGGGGTGCCTGAAGAGTTCGGGGAATTCCGCAAGCTCGTGAACTTGTCCCTCTACACAAACATGCTGACTGGACCGCTGCCCCCGAAGCTCGGGTCATGGGCAGAGTTCGATTTTATTGACGTGTCGGAGAATTTCCTTACCGGCCCAATCCCGCCAGATATGTGTAAGCAAGGGAGGATGACGGAGCTGCTCATGCTCCAGAACAGGTTCACCGGAGAAATTCCGGACAGTTACGGGAACTGTCTGACACTCACCCGGTTCCGAGTCAGCAACAACTCTCTCTCGGGCAGCGTTCCTCCCGGCATCTGGGGGCTGCCAGCGCTGAACATCATCGACGTTGCAATGAATCGGCTCGAGGGCCCCATCACAGTGGACATATCCAATGCGAGATCACTCGCGCAGTTGCTCGTCACGAGCAACCAACTCTCTGGCCAGCTTCCCAATGAGATCTCGAAGGTGGGATCTTTAGTTGCAATTGACTTGAGCAACAATCAATTCTCCGGCAAGATTCCTTCCTCGATCGGGGAACTAAAGAAGCTGGGGTCTCTTAACCTGGAGAACAATAAGTTCTCCGGCTCAATCCCGGAGTCACTTGGCTCCTGCGCATCCCTCAGCGACCTGAACGCGGCCCGGAATTCTCTCTCCGGAGAAATTCCACCATCTTTAGGATCATTACCAGTGATGAACTCCCTCAACTTGTCCAGCAACAAGCTCTCGGGCCGAATTCCATCGACTCTGTCTTCCCTTAGGCTCAGCCTCCTCGACCTCTCCAACAACCGGCTGAGTGGTCAGATCCCACAGTCTCTATCAGTCGAAGCATACAATGGAAGCTTCTGGGGAAACCAGGGGCTCTGCAGTGAGACAGTCAGCACATTCAATCGGTGCCCCTCGAGTTCCCACCTCCCAAAAAATATTCGAACGCTCATCATCTGCTCGATAGTCGGGATTGTCTTCTTGATGATGCTGCTCGTGTTCTTCCTCTACATGCACCGGAGAGAAGAAAAGCACGAGGATTATTCATTGAAAGAAGAATCCTGGGATGTGAAATCATTCAGGGTCCTAAGTTTCACCGAGGATGAGATTCTTGATTCCATCAAGCCGGAGAATCTCATTGGAAAGGGCGCTTCCGGGAATGTCTACAAGGTAGCATTAGCAAATGGAAAGGAACTGGCAGTGAAACACATATGGAGTGCAGGCCATGGCTCAGGCGGGTTCAGGAAGGACCGGAGCATGAGCTCGCCGATACTTGGGCGGCCCCACAAGTCACGGGAGTTCCAGTCCGAGGTGGATACTCTCAGCTCGATCCGCCATGTGAACGTGGTCAAGCTCTACTGCAGCATCACGAGCGAGGATTCGAGCCTGCTGGTCTATGAGTACCTGCCGAAGGGGAGTCTGTGGGATCAGCTCCACACGAGCAGAAAGACCGAGCTGGACTGGGATGCGAGGTACGAGATTGCGCTTGGGGCCGCCAAGGGACTTGATTACCTCCACCACGGGTGTGAGAGGCCTGTGATCCACCGGGACGTCAAGTCTAGCAATATTCTGCTGGATGAGTTCCTGAAGCCCAGGATAGCTGACTTCGGGCTTGCCAAGATCGTCCAGGCCAATAGCTCGAAGGACTCGACCCATCTTATCACTGGGACACATGGATATATTGCTCCTGGTAGGATTTGAAGTTATTTTCAATTCTATTCCTCCGTTTCACAGCTTCACCAGTCGCAACATGTTAAATCTGATTGTCATATTATGTTCTGCAGAATATGGTTACTCTTACAAAGTGAATGAGAAGAGTGACGTGTATAGCTTTGGAGTAGTGCTGTTGGAGCTGGTGACAGGCAAACGGCCGATCGAACCGGAATTTGGGCAGAAGAATGATATCGTGAACTGGGTGTCAAGTCAGCTCAAGACTCGGGAGAGCGTACTGGGCCTTGTGGACTCGAGAATCCCAGAGCCCCTGAGGGACGAGGCCGTGAAGGTGCTGAAGATTGCAATCCTCTGCACAGCGGCTCTGCCGGATAAGAGGCCAACCATGAGGAGTGTGGTCCAGATGCTGGAGGATGCTGAACCCTGCAAGTTGGTGAGGATCATCATCGAGAAGGATGGGAGCGGGAAAGCTGCTTCATTGACTGAACCTGGAAAGTTGATTTAACTGGACCTCTAATGTCTCGGAGTAGTAGAACAGATTTCCTTCAGTCATAAGATGGGTAGTTTTAAATCCCAGAAATCAGATTAAGTACTGGCAGATAGTCCATGACAGTAATAACTCCTTGGAAGCTGAGGTTTTTGTTAAGCTTTATTCAGTCTAGTAAGGGTTGGAGGGCTTCTGTAGTGTTTCTTGTAACATATGGTATGTACTAATGTTCATGGGCATCCCCAGCGTCATAGAGTGCTAATTGCTCAAACTAACAACAATTCAAGGCAGCTCTTGAGGGAGAGAACGTAATGGAAGAACAAGAACGTATAAAGCGGGAGATGAATTCATGCAGTAGCATTCGTTACCAATCTGGAAAAGAAAAGTCATAGATTCGATTCTTAGGAGGATGTTCCTTCACTTCTACTTCCTTGTCGGTTGCTCGATCTATGTGCCGGCCATTATGATTAAAAAAAATGTGTCCTTTTTTCTCCGAGTAACGTCTGAGAGTGACACATGAATTATGCTGGTTGCCCACAGACAAGAGCAACATGTCTCAGGACGCTTGATTGACTAATCACTTGTTTAATCATTTTGATTGTCCACAGACATCTAGTGATCGAGAATGGAATAGAACGTTTGAACATGTTGCTGGATGTCGACAGGGGCTGAGTCCAGACCAACACGAACACCAAAAACAAATGCCACTTTGATAAACCAGCGTCTGAATCCGGACATATCCTCGCTATGATGGCGAAGTGCGATCCCCAAGGACGTGAATGCAGCTTTACTGTTGTAACCATCAAAGCTAACGCACCCAGTCAATTGGTGGGTTGGTGCCCCCACTGGGTTCAAGCGTGGAATCAATTACAAGCCTCTGAATGTGGTTCCGGGAGGCGGCCTTGCCAAGGTGCAGTGGGGCCGCCGTTAGCATGATCTCTAATTCAACCAGTGTTGCTGAGGTGTTCTCTAGGATTGACAAGTTTGATCTCATTTATGCAAGGCGCACATTTGTGCACAGGTATGTCGGTGAGGGTATGGAGGAAGCGGAGTGCTCGGAGGGCCATGAGGGCCTTGCAACTCTGATAAAGATTATGAGGAGGTCGTACCGAGTCTGGTGAGAGTGAGATTGTTGGTGAGGGAGATGAATAACTGAAACAATGCATTTTTGTTAAGATTTCGTGCTCTGTAATGTTTAACTGCTGTTGTTGCCTGGACAACTATGAGCATTGAAGGTTAAAAAGTTCTTTGGAGTGATCTTGTTTCATACTTACTACATTGCCATATTGCTCGATTCTCTAGCATTACTGCGATCGCTGAGTTCCGTGTGTCATTTCCCCGCAAGATTTTAAGACTGCAGAGATGCTCTGCTCCCAACTTTCAGTTTGTTAGGATGAAACAAAATCACTACCTGCACCTGAAGAAATGCCAGAATATTATCTTATCTATATGCAGCTCATAGTGATGCCATCGAGAAGTCTGTGTACTCTTGAACAAGTGCAGGAGACGCTTCCGGAATTATCTTATTTGAAAATAAAAAAGGAAGATGATAAATATACTCCAAATGAAGGAATTTCATCGATCTAGCAACGTCCCAGCTTTTGGACGAGTTGGCTCTCGATATCCATCCTCTTCTTCATCAAGACAGCGTACCCTGTGACCAGCTCAGGATCCCCAGCTGCCACGGAGAGCTTGCATCCGAGCGATGTCTTGTCCAGCCTGTCCATGTACATTCCTGAGATTGGCACGAATCCACCCTTGTTGTGGCACAGCCATCCATGTGCTGCTCTCAGCGCAGCCCCAAGTGAAGCTGAATCTGCCGCGCAAGTCAGAATATGTACAAATGAGACTCGGAGCAGACAGTACACACTGAAGGCAGTTTGTATTTGTTCTATTCCATTGAATTAAAGGCTATTATGTCCTGCTCATGGACAATTTCTGTTTCTTTAAGCTTTGATAAGACAGAGTTATTGAGTACCAGGTCTTTGGACCGTGTAGATTTCGCAGCCGAAAATAGAAGCAAGGGAGCCAAGGATGGTGGTGTTGGTGGAAGCTCCTCCGGTAGCTATTATCCTGTTTGGAGGGGTGGGCATCCCAAACCTCTCTGCATGGCCCCTCATCGACAGAAATTGGCCCTCAATCAACGCCCGAACCTGGAAATTAATTCATAAATCTAAGAGGAACAGGACAAAATAACAGAAAAGAAAACAAAGGTGGGATGTCAGTATTCGAAAGAGATTCTAACCTCCGAAGGAGGATCAAATTCCTGAACTTCACGTTCCTCCACATCCTCTAATGTTTTGCCTGTGAAATTCTCAATGACATACCGATGAAAACCCACTGCAAGCATCAAAAGCATTTACTTCAGATTATAAAGCACTATAATTCTTCGTAATTCGACTATGAAAGAAAGCTGTACTTATATCAAGGCCATCGATATAGCACAAGTATTTATAATAGTCCTTAGGAGAAGAAATCAATATTCTGAAAGAATGAAAGCACGAAAAAGTTAAGAACCCACCAGGAAGGGGAGGAAGAATTTCATGATCCTTGTAGTAGAAACCAATCTTTCCACCTGTTGCAGAATCCTGAATATAAGCATGGATGACAGATGATATGTTTACAATCACAGTGAAGAGTTAAAGTCACATACCATTTAGGGGAGGTGTTTGCTGCAGATATTTGTTGAAAGTATCCCAAGACATCTCAGCGTACCGATTGCGAATATCTAGATTTAAGAACAGTTCTATTCATCTCGCTTTGCTTGATAAAAATTCGTTAGATTCAGTTTGACATATTGGAATATGATCGGTTACCTTCACGAGTAAGAGATCCATTCTTGTAAACCAACATTACCATGTAGCCTTCTTTGTCTACAGGATTCGGGAAAACGTGTCCTTCCAGTCCCGGCTTGGGATCAGAACTAATTCCAAACACCTGAGTGAATGACAACATTATCACATTCAGTAATAGATGAATTCCATTTAACACTGCTCAAAGGCCCCCTAGAAAGACGGAAAACCGAAGAAATGTCCCCCTGATCAACTTTGACATAGTCAGCTCATTTTTCATGAATTCAACAGATTGAACAGATATTTTTTACTTTACCACATCGCTAACACCTATTTTTTTGGATAAGCACCACAATGCTAACACTAAGGTTCGTGGAAGAGATGAAAATCTCGGGAAAAGAAAGAAAGAAGGAAAAATTCAAATGATTATCAACAAGAACTGTAAACAAGCAGCTTCTCTCAGAATATTAAATGGCATGAATATTTTCATGATTACATGCTGGATACCTTGGCTTCAAATGAATAAAAATCTTAGGGACAGGAATGCTTGAAATGATAAGCTTTATTGCTTACAGTGTCGCTGGTGCCGAGACTAACTGCCAAATCCCCGGGTTTGCTCAGTGATAGACCTGCAAATTAAAATACATATCTCATGAGACATCTGATTTGATCAAGTGCTGAAAATTGGATTCAACAAGTTACATAAAATTCAGTTTCAAAGTGAATTTGTCTAGTGAGGAATGAGAAGATGATGGCAAAAAAATCCTTCACCTGCTAAGCTGTTGGGGTTGTCTCCCGACCACTGGATGACCAAGCAATTCTTGTTGAAGTTGAACCTAAGTGCATACAACTCAAGATTTCAATTTTCTTTGATTGAAAGAGAGACAGGAAGCAGCAGCAATGGCACATTAAACTAAAGGTATTTGTTGAAAGTGTCTGATCATTGCCTTTGTATTTTCTTTCCCTATGCTGTTTTTAGTACACCTACGAAATGGATAAGAGGGAGACAATATGGTTTTGTTTCTAACCGCTGCACAAAGTAGGACGCTATATGGCCGGCAACAGCATAGGCAGGTGCCAACTTTCCGAGCTTATTCTCCAAACCTGGTGCTGTTTCCTATGAAAAACATTATCAAACTTCAATGAACTGATAGCCAAGGAACAAAATAATGCAAGTAAACCACGAGAACCTCCATTATTTTTTAAAAACATAATGCACTGGGTTCAGTTCAGAGACAATCGTGGAACAAACTGACCTTCAAGACAACTTCTGACCAGTGCCTCTTCTCAATGTCCATCAAGTTCATTCCTGCGCCGTCTGTCTCATCAATGCAAGCATAAGCCCCAATGAGGATAGAAGCAACGAAGGAGCTGACAAGGGAAATCCTCTCGGTGTTCTCATAAACACCAGGCTGTGTCTTGTATATTCTTCTGATCTGAGGGCCAGTGAACCTTTCGTATGCCCGTGAACCAGTGATTCGGGCTAGCTCCAGCCCCCCACCAACAGCTTTCTCAATCTCCTGACACTCCAAGGTTGTGCTGCTGTCCATCCAAATCGGCGACTCTTTTATCGAGAAGGAGTCCTGCAACTGAGAAGCGAGTTGCTTCCCGGGGTCCAGGGATGACAGAATTGCAGAACCGCCAGTCTTCCAGTACACACTTCCATGCTGCTGACCACTGCCTGAGAGGGCGACTATCTTCCCAAAATCCAAGCTCGATTTTGAGAGCCTCTCGAGCATGAGGTCAAGGGCTTCAACCCACATGATCGTGGGAGAGACGATCCTGCCACTAATGGAAGGATCCCTGTGGACCCCATCCTTGGTTCCGTAATGGGGCAGATCGGAATCAAAGTGGACCAACTCCGTCGCAAGTATATTGAGATTCGAATCCAGCACAGTCGCCTTCAGCGACCTAATAAAACAATCAAATTCTCAGCACTATTCAAACAAAACATCAATTCTAATTGGCAAATCATTCATCGCAATCTTGATTGTCCAATCATGGAACCCAACGGAATCATGAAAACCCAGAAGGATAACCGGTAAAAGACGCAGTTATGGATCATTGGCGGAAAATGCTGATCAAGAAAATGGCTTACTGGGTGGAACTATCGAATCCCAGAAAAAGGGCATCCTCAGGGAGCTTGCAATCCTCCATTCAGAGCTTCAGATTCCAATCAAATTCTATTCTGATTCCCGGAAAACAAATTCGATACAGCCCAGGTGAGATGATTCTCGTGAAACCGGGAGAAACGAGCAGACCCTCCCGTCCCTGAATGCTGATAAAAGAAAATAATTTACCAATAAAGCTGATTTACTGGATTTGCACCGTATGTAGATGAGTAGTCTGAACAGCAAGATAAGCAAGCGGCAAGCCATGTGGATAAGGACGAGAGATTCGGATTAGAATACTAACGAGCAGATTGCAACGACCGATTTCTTCAGGAAGCACATAAAGTAAACGATAATAATGGAAAAAAATGTTTTGTTAAGATCCTAAGACTCCTTATGTTACTACCCCATATGTAAATTATGTGCAAATCAATGAAATACACACGCCCACACACACACACACACACACACATATGTATATAAGATCGTAAGACAATATCCACATGCGAATCATGCCGTCAGCATAAAACTGAAGAAAGGCAAAGATCCAGCTCTTGGAGCAAGATTTCTTTACGCTGGGCTCACTGATCATGGCTGTTCTGGGCTGAGCCACTGAGAGCCTGCAAAGACTCGCACGACCACATTCGTCATCAGCCCATCACAGACGCACTAAACCCGAGCAGGCTCACTTGTGATTATATATTCACTTATATTTGAAAATTAATATTTAAGCAAATAAGGTACGTGCACAGGCTGGCAAACTGCAATCCGACATAATAGGAAAGGGTGAAGTATGCCAACTCTTCGTTAATACATCAAAAATTTCCCCTCACCGACCCTATGTGTTAAATCTTTTTCCTTGTATTTAATGATCGGGATCTAGCATTAGGACCGATATCTCTGGTCCCAATTCATGCAGGTCAGTCATACCAAAACCATATCACTGTCTATATCAATCAATAAAATTTGAACTAAGAGACCGATAAACAAGGTATCATCCAAATGTTGCTGGTGAATAAATTTAAAAAGAAAAATAAAAGGAACGATTGGTTGTACCGGCTTTATCTAGTTTAAGAATGCGGCTCTGTTCTCTGAAAAGCACTCATGGTAGCCTCTCTTGTTGCGGCTGGCCACCTGCGTGTTCTTCTCCAATTGTCAATAGGGTGATGATTTCTTGATGCCAACTCGAATTTTCAAATCGTGAACCTTTTCTATGATATGATTCCTAGTCTAGAGGGTGGTATGGTCTTGGTATGAGGGATGGCTTTGTTGGGTTAAAAGACATGTTAACCAGCAGTCTAAGCATTCCGTCGCGTTCTGGCATGTTGGGAAGTCCTACAAAGTAAGTATAGGTGGAATGGGGCGACCCAGAAAGACCCTCCGACAGTTAAATTAGTAAATTGAGGAGAGAGAATTGTGATCAAATGTAGGGAGTATGAGACATACATTTTTTTTCTTCGTAGTGTGAAATATTTATAAGGATCATGCTGAAAGTGGATGTCTTGAGTCGACAGATCAAGGGTTCGCTAGTTGATTTACCAACAGTTAAGGTACAGTTGTGCGACCAAGGGTAGTCTAGAATACCAATGGGAGGGGAGTAGGGCCGAGCATCCGACTAAATATTGTTCAACTGTCCTACCAACCAAGATAGGATATAGGCTGCAAGGTAAATAGGGATTGTGCGATCCGACTCAATATTATGAAGTCAGGTAGTTCCCTATAAATACTTCACACTATGAAAAACAAAAAGGCACATCTCATCATTCTTATATTTCACCTACAATTTTCTCTCCCTAGTTCACTAGCTTAACCATTGGATGACCCCTGTTCGGCCTAGGCTTATTTTGCAGGACTTCTTGGTGCGCTAGAATGCAACGGAACGCTTAGACCACTGGTCAATACATCTCCTAACTCGCGAGACCATCTTCAAACCAGGACCAAACCATCCTCTAAACCAGGAATGGCTATGTTCTTGTTATGTTGTTGCTACCTTATGTTCTCCTTTATTCTTTAATTTTTGTTCTCACTGTGCTGTCGTTGCATTCTGTTCACCTTTGTTATATTGGGCTTATTACATTGTGCACTGTGTTCACTGTTCTTATTGTTTTTGCTGCTGCAGTTGGGCATTCACAAGTATTTCTTGTTATGTCACTACTGCCTTGTTGAATATGCTTTGGGTTAACTAGCTTACTGAAGCTGCTTTCATTTTTCAATTCTGTTCAACTTTTTTTTGTTTTAATGTTGATGCTAAGTTACTTGTATCTTCATATTTTAGTATAATTGGGATCATCTCTTCCTCAGGTATTATTGTTGAAGAACTGAAGCAGAATGTGTGTTTTTTGTGGTGTTGGAATGCTAGATTTTCATTCCATCTTGTTACCCTTGTACTCCTGATGAATTCAATAAACTGATAATGTTGATTTTTCAATTTGTGGTTATTAGGGAGTGGATGCTTAGTTGAAATATACCAAATTTCAATTTGTTTTGTTAATTTTACTTTAATTTTTGTGTGGTTCTCAGTGTGCATCCGATTCGATCTAAGTTTGATTTGGCAAGTTCTTATTTTTGAAAAATCAGTTTAAACCGGTTAACCAAACCAAATGACCGGTTTGAAATAGTTCGGTTCAACATAAATCCAATAGTTATAGTTCAGTTCGGTGAACCGAACCATGAGCATCACTACTTCCATATGAAATCTTAGCCGCACTAGATACAACAAAACTAATCAAAGCGGGAAAGACGACGGCGACGGCGACTGAAAGGACCCTTAACAAATTGACAATGGTAGCCGCTTCGGCTCCCTGCAGAGCACAAGGATCAATTTTTAATCACAGTGATTGAAAGCTTTGCCCCCTTTCTAATCGATAGTAGGCAAGTCGAGAATGGTGCGAGGGAGTTGCAGGCGAAGCCGGTAGACTATGGCGGTAGTAAACCCCATGAACCAATGCGGTCGCCGATTCCCAACTCAGTTTCAACCTCATTTTAAAAACCTACGGCTAAATTTGAAATAAATAGATAATTGATTAAAATATTAAATAAAGAAGAAGATCATCAATCTAATCACTCTTTTTTTTCATACTTGATATTTAAAAATTTAATAAATTCGATTCAATTCGAATTAAGGATGCAATTCATATGATTATAAGTATCTTAATTTATGATACTTAAATTTAAAAATTTATTTAAAAAAATAATGCTTAATACAAGAGTTCTCTTGAGGGCCAACATATATATTAATTATGGGAACCTTTTGTACTAAGAAAATCCATTGCATTTATTCTGTACTTTTCTTTCAATTGCGCAAACTGCTGCGTTGCTTTCGCCCGAAGAAATTCATAACCGCCAAAAAAAAACAACCAATTAGAGGCTACACCGCCAAAAACGTAGACGACTGCAGAAAATGCGAAGAGGAGACTTCAGGGCCAAGTCACTTTCTCCGCCAGCGAAATGACAAAAATACCCAAACCGTCCGGGCCGACCACGGACTACCCTCTCCCCTAACTATTTAAATGGGGGCTACCTGTGTAAATAGGTTGACTATGGGGGGGGCTACAACTTGTAGGTCAGTTGATTGATGTAGGAGCGGTGAAGCCGTTCGGTTTCCGTCATTATACCACCGGTCGTCTCTTTCGCCTTCTTCCAAGCTTCAGATCGAGGGCCATGGCCGCAGAGCGGAGGAGTCTGGTAGAATCAATAGCGGTCAGCGTCCCTCGAATCGGTTCCAGGAGCCCTGGCATTTGCGGCGGCGGCGGCGGTGGCTGCGACCGCCGAGCGCTGGGTTCCTGCTGTCCTGCGCGGGCGATGATCGAGGGCCGACAGAACTTCCAGCGCACAGGCCCACCTGCCCAGCTCATGTACTACAGCGGCGGTTCGTGGCTCCGCTTCCCGAGCCAAGTGGTGGAGTCGCTCAGGCCGAGCTTTGCCCAGCACCGACCCGTGGTGGATCTCGCGATCGGTGGCTCGCGGTACCTCTTCGACTTCCTCAGGATGCTGCAGACCGACTTCGAGAGTGGGAGTCAGAGATCGATCGCGTGGATAGATGAGGCTGGGAACTGCTTCTTTCCGAGAACCTTCGTGGAGGAGATCGAGGAGAGCTATGTGAAGAGGAGGCGGGAGGACCACAAAGAAGAAGAAGAAGATCACGAAGAGGAGGCCGAGGTTAGTTCGTCGAACGAAAAGCAGGAAAAGAGGCGGTGTTTGCGTCCCGGCGGAGCTAATCCAGAGAAGTCCCTCTGGTCTAACGCTAGGCTTCTAGAAGAAGGCGAAGGGGCTTACTTGCGGATTAGGAATTACTTCTTGTCGGCCCTTAAAAGCGTCGGTTCAGAGGCTACGATCACCGCAATTCATCAGTGCGAGTGGAGGGGCGACATGGGCCGGGCGAGGTTTGAGGTTTTCCAGAAGCAGGCAGAGATTACAAAGGCCTCGAGAGGTGCCTCTAACATTGTGTATGCTTGGCACGGGGCATCGAAGAAGATCGTGGATAGCGTTCTGGCACACGGGTTCAGTGCCCCCGGTAATATCACAGCTTCAGGGAGTTACGGCGCGGGGGTGTACCTTTCTTCAATGGGATTCCCACACCTAAGGTAAATTCTTAATTTCCTCTTTTGTTCGTTCATATTTTTAATTTTACTCACTGTGGAACTTCGTTTGGAACCGGTTGTGGTGGCCGGTGAGATGAAAGGGATCTACTTGGAGGCTGTATTGGTCAATTTTTGGTGTAGAAATTTATGGAATGTGGCTACATAGCTTTAAATTCTTGCCTTAGTTGAATGAGTTGGAGATATAATTGTGATAGAAAGTACAGATTTAGTGGGAATTGCTGATTATGTCTTTACTGATCAGTGCTATGAAGTCTGAGCTAGATGAAAATGGTGAAAAGCATGTTATTCTATGCCGCCTTACACTGGGCAACGTTGAGAAAATGGAACTCGACTCCAAACAGTCCCATCCTTCTGGTGTCAACTATGATACTGGCGTGGACGATCCTGAAAACCCGAAATGGTATGTTACCTGGTCCTCCAATATGAGCACCCATGTGCTACCCGAATTCGTTGTGAGCTTCAAGCCCTCTGATCCAGCGCAAGGTGAGCATGATCTCTACATTCTCGAAGCCCTGATAGGAAGTTCTGTGAGTATATTACTGAAGCTTACGTTTTTAGAATCAATAGGACATGTGAAGGGGGCAGCATCTGTAAAGCGATCCATTGTGGAATTGTTCTCTAAGATCAAGAACGCTCTTCCTCCCACCAAAGTTCGGGAAGTGGAGAACTTGTACAGCATTTTCCGGGTAAGTAGGTTCATTTGAACTTGCTTGTTCTGTTAACTGTTGCATATGTAGCTGCCTCAGAAGTTTGGAGATCGATTTCCTAATGTCCTTTTGTGTCATTGGTTTATGCTTTCTCACAGTCTGGGAAACTGGCCAAAGATACTTTTGCAAAGCAGCTGCGTTCAATTGCTGGGGATGATGTTCTGCTTTCCACCATACGGGAAATTCGTGGCTCTGGATAACGATGGTTGAGTTTTTGTTTTTTTTTTTGGTTGATGGGAAAGCATGGCATCGTCTCCTTTGCCGATTTGTTCATGTGACAGCGTACAGAAAGCAATAACAATAGGATCTAGGGGAAACAAACTTACACTCTCTGATATGATACCGGGCCTCTTCAATGTGGAGAAGTTCTCCAGGAGAACACATCAAAATCACAGAAGTATACATCCTCCATTGATGAATATGATTTGAGCTCTGCTGCTTTTGTCACTCAATTTCATGCAATCTCGAGATCTAGCAAAAAAGGTGGCTCCGCGCATCGGAAAAGCAGTCGCTCCCTCCTATTCTTGTGCTGTTTGTATTTTGTAATGCACGATTTCACTTTGTGATGGCAACGGTCGTCCAAAGTGACCTGACATATTAGCCGGTAGTCTTTAAGTTTCCTGATTCAGAACGTCGCTAAGCATCACCGACAATGCCAAAGATCCTTAAATAATTATACTTTCATTTTTGGCTGGAGTGTATGTTAGCAAATAGTTCACTCATCAGAGACGAACTCTTGAGGACAAACTGAAGTAATGTGATGCAATAATCTCAGTACAGGAGCACTTTCCTTCATGGCAATAGATGCAATCGCTAGTGGAAAGCTTGGTTCGGTATGATATTTCGACCGACTTTTTACATTGTCATGAGAAATCTATCATGATAAGCTTATTGTGACAAAAGTTGCGACGGAGTGCTCTCTTGTCGTGGAACATTTCTAGTGACAAAAATGACTGTTGCGAATATTTTTGTAACAAAGTATCATTAACATTGTACTTATAGCCCCATTCAATTTCGAGGCCCATTGTCGTGATGCCCAGCCCCTTTTTGACTTTTTTTTCATTTTGTCTCTTGTTTCTGATCACTCATCTTGTTCCATCTTTTCTTCTATGACGATGTTGTTGCGGACTTCCTGATTAGATAATCCTATCGAAGATAAGTTCAACTGACAGACAAGAGGTTTCGTATTGGCCCTTGGAAGTTTGCAGGAATTCTTTTCATGTCTTACATATGACTACACAAATCTGTGCCTTGATTCACGGCATTGGAATTGTCATATCCTACAAGTTTCAACTTACACCGTTTTGATTTATGCATGCGACGAATTGGATGCGTGGATGCTGAAGACATTGTCATCATGGTGTCCTTCTGAGCCAAAAAGATCCACGCCAAAGGAGCAACACCAGGGGAAGAGACATAAAACAGGAGCCGACGAGGATTGGCATCACCGGTGATCATCTCATGGGAGAGAGACCCACCACTTTGTCCCATGGATGGGATGGATTGGATCTTATTCGAGGAATTAGGAGGAGGGTGTCACCGTCCTCCAACTCAAACAAATGAATTACTAGTTCGATTTCTATTAGGTTGTTATTTTTACTTTCCCTTTTATCCCGTGACCCGAAAGAGTAAGGATAGGTTCGTTTCCATCGACTCTGAGATTGGACTGGTCAAAGCATTGGGAACCCAAACACTCTCACTTCACTAACTGCCCCCCACTCCCAGTATCACTAACTCGTCAGAACAGCAAAACTGCAAATCTTCTTCTTCTTCTTCTTTTTTTATCGGTTAAAATATATATATAAAAAAAAGAAGCATAGTTAGATTAAACATACAATAGTATATGAATATTACTGAACGTGTCCCTCAGGCTCACCACGTTGGTGGAAAGTGATGGGCATGGGAGTTGGTGTGTAAGCATGTTATGGGCATCGAGAGACTCCTCTCCCTCTCCCTGTTTGTGTCTGTCTCCCTTTCGGTTCTTTCCAACTTGAGCGCATCAACAAAACACCCGACTATACTGCCGGCGTGGACGAAGTCACGGTGTAGAAGACAGTCACTGCCGCTCGGGATTAAGAGATTGTGAGGTTTAATTCTCATCGCTGGCGTTTCTCGACACTTTTGAAATTTTCTTTTTGTTCATAATCACGTGGTAGATTATTGCATTTGATCCATCACACAGGGTAAGGTGTGGAATCAGGGATAGGATGGCATGTGAAATCCACTAGGCCTGTATTTGGAACATGCATCAGACGAAATAACCAATCCACCATCATGTTGATTTTGAATTACTTTTGGAATATTTATTTATTAAAAAATTGGAAGAAAAGTGGGATTAAATACGATGCACGGAATTTATGATCGAAAACGAGACGAAGGGCTAGCTCCAATGAACAATAAATTCAAGAGATCCAATCATCGGATGTGACAATCCCAATACAATAATCACCCAAGGACGATCGAGTGATGGTAGTACAAATATGCATCTAAGGAAGTACCAGAGACACCACAGTATTCCGAATCACCGGATTGCACGAGATTTGCCCTCTGAGTAAACCGTATATTATAAATTAATTTATTCATCAACGGTCCGTTGATTCCCTTGTTAGAAGCATCCATCTCGATTCAACAGAAACTTCGATGTACTGGGCAGACGAATTCTGGACCCACAACGAGCCTAGAGATCAACTCAGTCTCCCCTCAAAAACAACACCAGGGTATATATACTAAGCTGAGGGGGAGACAGAGACGTGCCTCATTGTGGGAATACGTATAGTAAGCAAAGCAACACTCAAATTTAGGTTTATCAAAAAAATTCAATATCTTTATTTTTTAAATAAGATTTCACTCCCAAATCTTATAAATTAAAATAGTATAATAATAAAAGAGGTATTTCTAATATAAGCATAAATTAATTAAGACCTATTAAATGTTTGAAAATAAGTTGTGTATTAAAAAAAAAAGAAGAACTGCAGCTATATTATTTGGTGGTTGGGCTGCTCAGGTTATGGGTAGGTCCTCTGGCTCCTACATTATGTGTATCTTCAGTGAATGAACCCCAAGAGCGTGCTGAAGGAAAATCTAGCTAGTGGGTCCTCTACACAGTAAGATATCACACGACACCCCCAAAGAGCTCGATAGCCTCAGGCAATAATTTATATGTATGCATATGTGTTTTACATCGACAACAACAGGTTGGGCTAGTTGGCTCCAACTCCGAGATATCCAAGCTGCTGCTATCCACTTCTAGGATTTGTGTGGGCGACCATTTCACGTGTGTCCGAGTTTTGCGGAACTGTGGTCTCTGCAGGCAGCATGGCTATGCATATGGTCAATCTCATTCCATTGAATTTGCAATGATAGATGATGGAAATTGACCAATGGTTCTTTCCGCCCCCCACCCTTTGGGTTTGCATGGCCAAGGAAATTGACAAAAGTTTTTTTTTTCCATGTGATTATTATCAGCTTTCTTTTGGCTAGGGTTTGAGGCTTTTTCTTCACAGCTCATGGTCTGCTTTTCGAGGGAGAACTTTTGCAGCAACCAGCTCGGATGCGCCACAGTTCTTCTCTCTGGGGAGGTACTATAAGAGATGTTTCATTGATGGAAACCATATCTGAAAATGGCTTTCACTACTTCCAGTAGATAGGTTGGCATTGTAGGAATTGATCTTCATGAAACCAAACTTGTCACGTATTTGAAGGATTTTACTTTGATTTTGATTTCGATTTTTCAATGCATGTTGGATCGGATATCACTTGTGCTGTAAAATAGATTTATATCCTAACTGCTTGTAACCGATGAATTAATTGATCATGTCCTTCAACATGACCATGAGCAGGACAGATCCAAAAGGTTGATTCAAGCGAAACGAAAATTAAGAGAGGAATATTATGATAAATCCAATGTGGTAAAATAAGATATCCTAACACAAATCGATGAAAATAAGTAAATTTTGCATAATAATTCAAAATTTTTCTCAAGTTTAGTGGAGGCGAAATTCATCCCTAACCATGAGGACATGGATATCCTCCATCTATTTACATGTAAAAAAAGCATCATTACACACACATTGATGAAATTTAGCCAAGCATTTTTTTCTGGGTAAATTATATCATTCATATAACACATTTTATTAATATAATCATTCCATACAAAATATTTAAAATATAACTCTATACTGTATTTTATTTTTAAAGGTGTTATATTTTAGTATATTTTATTAATTTTCGACTAATTCCGTTAATTTTTTATGACGTAAATTACATACGTAACATTTTTTATAAGGCATAACTCACATTATCCACAAATGTGAGACTTATTAATAATAATAATAAAAGAGGGGAAAAAACATGATTCTCCGACGAACTATCCCTCCGACAATGTCATTGGAGATGTCCAATATCCAGCAAGATCGCCACAGAACCAACAAGCCAGCCCAATGGCCGGTCACCTCCTCATCCCCCGGTTGCCTCCCCCTCCGCCGGTCGCCTCTCACTCCCCCGGTTGCCTCCCCTTCCCACCGGCCTTCTCCCCTTCTAGCTAGGGCACCAAAGTTTCCTTGGCCACTGGCGGTCTTGTTGAAGAGGTAGGCGGCCGTTGGGAGCCCCGATCGGTTTCCCTCACCCATGGAGATGACTCCTCATCCTAGGATTTTGGGGAAGGGGAAGATCGAAGTAAAAAGTATTTTAAATATTAAATTATGAAAGACAGATACAAGTAAAATCCTTAACGTAATGGTTGAATGAAGATACTTTGAATGAGGGGCTAAGGGTTCAAATCCCATTTGGGATATTTTCCACAATTTTTTTTAAAAATTTCAATTATTTTAATAAGAAAAGGTAAAAATAAAATGAGAGCTTGATAAAATAATACAACTCTTTATCTCATATTTAAAATATATTTTTATTTTATATTTGTTATTTCTTATTTTTCCTTCCATCTTCCTCTTCCCCCAAAACCTAGAACTAGGAGTCACCTTCATGAGTGAGAGAAACCGATTGGGGCTCCCAACGACCTCCTCCCTCTTTGATGAGGGCGCCAATGGCCGAGGGACCTTCGGCGATCTAGCCAGAAAGGGAGGTGATCGAGGGAGGGAAAGGCGACCGGCAAAAGGGGAAGCAACGGGGGGAGGGGGAGGTGAACGACGGTAGGGGTGGCTCGCTAGTTCCTTCCAGCGACCATGACGGATACTAGATATCTCCGGTGACATGGTCTGAGGGAGTGCCCGTCGGGGAGCCATGTCTTTCCCCTCTTTATTATTATTATTATTATTATTAGTGGATCTAGCCCTTTATGCATAATGGCAACTAAGTTATATACAAAAAATTGCCATGCATGCGATTTAGTTTATAAAAAATTGAGAGAACATATTAAAGTATAACATATATAAAATGATATATAATATTGAATTATATTTTAAACTATACCAAAGTTATATTAATAAAATATTTTGTACACTACAAACGGTATAATTTATCCCCTTTTTTGGGACCTCGAATACCTTGACTGCACTTAATTATGTGTAACTTTGACGGGTCCCATAATCATAGACCGTTCGAGCCCGTACCTGTTGATGAGCTAATGTAAGACCTCGGATGATGATATCACCAACACAAATTCAGATCTAGTTCAAGTGAACTCTTTTTAATATGTGCTCTAAATGTAGGCAGGCAGAATTGTTAACATGAGATTAAGATACGTGTTTTGTTTCATATTAGTGGGATTACATTTCCTCTAACAATCACTCCCTATGAAGTGAATGAATTCTAATATATATATTTTTCTTGAATTTTCTCCCCGTTGGGTAAGATCAGTGGTCACAATCTAAAATGTTGAGACCACTCAGCGTCCTTCAAATGCCGAGTTTGGCCATGGCAACAACTAAGAGATGTCTCCTATGTGTCCCGAGTTCTTCATTCTTTTAATTATTTTGAGGCGGGTTCCCCGCTAAGGTTTAAAGCTAGGCGGGAAAATGTAACCGTGCGCATGACATGCTCAATCCTATCCAGTCATTGACTAGTAACTATTTAGGGGAAATAAGGATTAGCATGAGAGAAATTTTGATACCCTTTTTAATTAGCATGTTCAAATACCCATTTGTTGTGTGCCCAGCTGGCAGATCCTAAGGGCAGAAGAAGCATGCATGTCATTGTCATTTGGGGGTCAGAGGGAAACAAAATTAGTGCAATGGCAGGTCTCTCTTGATCCAACGCTATTAGTTATTTTTTCCGAATTTAATGCAATTTGACCGGAGATTAGTCGAATAATTATGCATCCTCATTCATA
>CXYZ01003466.1:447355-494631 GCA_900006705.1 Sonneratia caseolaris | reverse complement strand
ATATATATATATATATATATATATGTATGGTTCTGCTTTCGTGGAACCCATATTAATAACTCTTATGGGCAGAACTTAAGAAATGCGGTGACGCAGGGAAACGTTTTGGACACGTGGATGCATGTGGACTGTATTAAGATATTAAACCCTAGATTTGAGTAGTGTCTTACACAGTAGAGAATTTGAATGCATGTACTTTAATTTTTAGCCTCTGCACAACGCCCCAGTTGTACGTCATCAACCCTCGTGTCTGGAACAGAAGCCTTTTTAGTCTTTAGCCCATTGCATTCTTTGTTTCTTTTTCCAATTAATCTCCCCCTCGCTCGTCCATATGATTTTATTGAGATAGTTCCGTCCAGATGATTTTATTGAGATAATTCGATATCTTTCTCTTATATCATGAGCTTATTATCGGTTAATAAATTAATAGTAGAAAGATTTTCATATTTTGTGTGAACCAACCTATATAATGCAATAGATAAATTTATATTTCACCTGTTCATTGTGGGTTTAATCCTTATCTCAAAGTATATTATTCCTTTTATTATTACACACTCAAATACATCTCTTCATAAGATTCAAAAAATTTATTCTATCTCTGTGGATCGATTCCAAACGAAGGTTATTATTATTATTATTAGCATTACTTGGTATACATATATGTGCGTACGTCTATAATATGCATGTAATGTACACATATATAGATAGTTAGGTTAACTTCAGGGTATGAATAGAGAAGAGACAAAATATCGATTGTTGATTGGCCAAACGTAAAAACAAGATGGAGAAGAGGAAGAAGAAGAAGAAGAAGANGAAGTGCTAGTTGTCTTTTTTTGTTCTTCTTTGCCCTTTGTTTTCTTGGTTAATGTGTTGCATTTGTCTTTATATATATATATATATAATTTAATTACATTTAGTGTGAAATCATGGTTGGTTATTGAGTTATTTTTGGAGCCATACATGATCGATCACATTAGTTTGTCTGTGCCGATACAAATGTTTATACACATGAAAACAAAAACGAGTACGAGAAACATATCACGGATTAGGCAAGAAAACATGCGGGCGAATGACGACCCATTGTTTTCCACTAGCTTCCAGAGATCATCCCGACTGTGATGCATTATTGTTCCCATTTATCGATCGAAATTAGGACCAACTATATCGGCAATTGGCCAATCATGGGTGAAATGCCATAGGTGATTCTAATTATGGGCATGGGTTTTTGGACGTTTCATATATTACGTTTGGATTACAGGGACAACAGAAAAGGAATATATTGAAATATCAATTTGGATATATATATATATATAGATATATGCATAATTTAAATATATATAATTTTAAAATAACCCTGATTAAATTNAGATATATACATAATTTAAAAATATATAATTTTAAAATAACCCTGATTAAATTTAATTTACTTGTAAGAAATATATATTGAGATCGAGAGGCCTATACTTAATTGCCATGAATAAATATGTCTGGTGAATCCAGGCTCAATCACATCATCTAACCCCTTTTTCTTCGTTTTGGAAGGTCCTTGGATTGAGGCATAAATGATTTCATTAAACTGCCTCCATCATCATCATCCTGTAAGTGGGCATTCCAACATATTATTCTAATGAGTGAATTTGTGCAATGTCTCACACTTGTAATTTAAACTGATCAATTGTTTTGTATATGTCATATGTTGAATTTTTATATATATGCCAAACTTGTATGTTATATTTCATAAAAATGGCCGGTTGGGATTTAAGTAGATCCTCAAAACAAAGATCCTTTTTTTTTTAAATCTGAATGATCCTTAGTAGGTGCAGATTATCGTATGCTTATAGGAGATCGGAGGCTCTACCTTACAGTTAGGGGTTAAAGTGAGACAAACTAAAAACTACAGGGGAGTAGTCGAAACTGGAACAAACTTCACGGGCCAAAGCGAAGCTGTTCTTAACCTTGGCAGTCGCTAAAAACCCGTCCCGTTTCGAAGGTTATTTTGCTTTTCCAGTAGAAGAGCTCCAAAATTCCCGAGAGAGAGGGATTGGAGCGAATGGGTGACGTGGCATCACATTATTGGCGGCAGAGGCTGAATCGAAGAGTGGCGCTCCCGGGCTGCTAAGGGCTTGTACCCGCCAGCAGAAGGCGCGTCCCGATTGGTCGTGAGGTGCACGCGCATTGGTCAACAGTTCCATTGAGGACCGTATCCCTCGTGTCTCTCTCACTCTCTCTCTCTCGGTCAAAACTCGGTCAGGCTTTGCATCACAGAACAGAGCAGAGTCGTAGGAAACGAAGGCACGCCGAATCCCATAAAACCGTAATTTCTCTCTCTTCGCCCACCTACTGCAAAACATTTTTAGTCTCTTCTCTGTTTTCTGCTGAAAAACATCGATGGAAGAAGATAACTGTTAATGGAAACTAACCCATTCCCTTATCCTCTCCTCACGATCTCACACCCTCGTTGCTGAATTCTGTTCTGTCTACAATCGTGGGATTCTCTCTGACCGCGGTTTGTTGATACTGCTGAAATGGCTGCTCATGTCCCTTAAGATTTTCGGTTTCTTCTCAGGGTGAGGAGGGAATAGAGAGATTGGGCTGACAGAGATTCGGGAGATGGAAGACGAGTCTCTCTCCTGCTTCCTCTGCGAAGAGAACGAGGCCTGTTTGGATGACGAGGAGGAGGAAGCGTTGCTCGACGATTCAAACTGCTTCCCTGTGGATTCCCGCATCGAGGAAGAAGAGGAGGAATATATTAGAATGCTACTAGACAGAGAAACGAGTTCCGGGTGGTTCCAAGGAGATCGCCGATGCCATCATTATGATGATGATCACCGTTCTTTGGGGGATTGGATCAAACATGCCCGACTCGATGCCTTCTCATGGATCCTCAGGGTTGGTCCTCTTTCCCTCCAAATCTTTGATGACATTGGGCACCCATTTTCCTACACTTTTAATTTAAGATTGTCTAAAGCTGTGCATTTTATCGGTTCCAGACTCGAGCTTTGTTCGGGTTTCAGTTCCAGACCGCGTATTTGTCAATGACTTACTTCGATCAGTTCCTGTCTAGGAGGTCCCCTATTGTAAGTTCGATCATTCCCTTCCCTTCAACTGCTTGACTGGCTTCTGTTTTGTGGATTTTACTGAGCGCTCCCTTTGAGATTAATGGATGTGCAGAGTGAAAACAACTGGGCGATTAGGCTGCTTGCAGTGGCGTGCCTTTCACTCGCAGCGAAAATGGAGGAGATTCACGTTCGGCTGCTCTCGGAGTTCAGCACGAAAGATTACAGCTTTCAGTGTGAAGTAGTGCAGAGTATGGAGCTTCTCGTGTTGAAGACCCTTGAATGGAGAATGGAGTCAATCACCCCCTTTCTTTTCCTCCATTTCTTTGCCTCCAAATTGAACGATCATCCAGTCAAGGCCGACCTTATCCCGAAGACCATCCAGTTTATCCTCGGTATAGCCAAAGGTATTAGATAATAAATAATCATACAGCGCATCTATCTCTGGCTTGAGCTTTCAGATGTGTTAGCGCTGGTTCTTGATTAGCCTTTTTTCAAATTGACCTGCATTGGTTATCATTATATGAGTGCAGAAAATGATATACTCGATCAGCGACCTTCAACGATAGCAGCAGCTGCAGTACTAGCAGCATCGTGCAATGACTTGGTGAAAGAGGCGTTGGGGCGCAGCTTGAATGGTGATTCTTGCTGCGCTCGTCTCGACGTTGTGAGTTCTTGTCCCCTTTTTCAGTTTGTTCACCGATTTACCCACTTGATCGATTACTCGGAGTTTGTTAGCGTACTAGTAATTCTCTCTCCCTCTCCTCTTTTTTTTTTTTTCCGTGACAGGATGCTGTATTTTCTTGTTATGGAATAATGCTGGGGTTGGACGTCGACAACGTATTAAATGTCAGTGCTGCGATAACGAGCCCAGCTTCTAGTTCTCTCTCTGTGACTTCTTCGCCCTCTGTGAATAGTAATAGGAAGAGGAAGAGGCTCGCCCTCGATGAAAATGATCGAAGCTGCGGGGCACCCAATGATAAGAAGTGATATTTGCCTAGAATCACATGGAAGCTCAGTGGGATCATCAAAGATCAAATGTCTTATCAGTAAACCATCGAGAAAGAACAGGAAAAAAGAGGTTCATTTTTTCAAAGTCAAAAAATTAGAAAGAGAAAACTTTGGGCTGCACACTGAGGGTTGATTTATTACCAGACGGAGGAAACAAAGCTGGAGAAGTCCCACATAGGATAGAAGTCTCCGCTGATTCCCGGAGGGTCCAAATTTCTGCACTCTGATTTACTTTCCTGGGTCGCTTTTTTTTTTCCTCTTGAAGAAAATTAATTTGGTTTTATTGATTTGGTTCGCATATCTATTATTCATTTGGATTTTTTTTTTCTTATTGAAAGTCTAGCATAGTAGCATGCCTACCTTTTGATGGGATGCTAAAAGAGAGAGCTGTTGTCGAGTGATGTGATGAAACAATGTATTGGATTTTTTGGCAGACCGATAACATATGTAAAAGATGAGTGTGATCGGAAATCAGAATTGCCTGAATGTTCGGGGGAGAACCTCCGGGGCAGGCCCCGCTCTGTTTTACTCCTCTTGATCAGTTATCTCCATAAGGCTCTTGGGGGCTATTTTACTCTGCAATTGCTTCTTTGATGATTGAGGAAAGGAATTCATACGCTTGATATTCACATGTGATGACTATGAGAAGTAAGTTCTTGTATTTGTTGTGTCACTGTTCGTGCTAGTCTCTCTTGTTTGCTCTTCTTTCCCGTAACACATACTAACCGATCGAGCTGGAAGAAGTACGGATAGTGCTTGAAATTCGCACTCTTAGCTCATGAATATGGAGCAGTGCATTTTTTCAGAAGCCCCTGGTGATGCATCCAGAAGTTGTTCATGTTCTAATGGTTGATACTCCACGATCCAACGGTCATTCAGGATTCAGTCAGATAGCTTTGATTTGACGTAAAATAAGTATCGTGCG
The DNA here is from genome assembly GCA_900006705.1 of Sonneratia caseolaris. NCBI lineage: Eukaryota > Viridiplantae > Streptophyta > Magnoliopsida > Myrtales > Lythraceae > Sonneratia > Sonneratia caseolaris. The sequence continues at coordinate 489,639 of CXYZ01003466.1, read as the reverse complement.
ATACCCCGATGCGGTATCTTGGGGGGTAAGGTCAGATTAATTAGTTTTGCATGTATGAAGATGATAATGACAGGAGAGAGCACTCTGATTGGGAGGCAGGGTTGCATTGTATAGTTTGTTTTCTAGTAGATATTCAATGCGGCAGTGGCGACGTTTCCTGACAAGTCAAATGACTAACAACAGGCCAATATTAAAGTTATTAGCTGCACTGAGCAAGTGATAACTTGCCAGGTTCGGAGAAATTTCTCTTCTGCACAGTGTTGCTGCCATCACGAGCATCAAGAGTCATCGCACCATGGGAAACCGAGGCTACTTCATGTAGCAGAACCTGCACGAGATGACTCACACTGTTCCCTATGCATATATGATCACCAAACTTAAATGATAAATAAGATATACTTCCAGATTCGCAGAGCTCGAGTCTCGTTCCACAATCAAACTGGCATGAACAGAAAATTAGCTTCATCCCCAGCACACACGGATAGCATAATGTACATTAGACCATGAATGAGCAACTTCCACGACCAAATGTGGAGGATAGATGGCCTAATCTGTTAAATTATGATCTTGACTGGAGATGCAAGCACTATGGACATTGGTTCACGGATCAAGCCATGGAAAACTAGGGCCACCGTGTTACGAACTTCAAAAGAACCGAACTGGAACAATTGACCCTCAGTATGTCAGCTGACTTAGCTCCAACCAAAACATCCTTAAACTTAAAATTTTGAGAAATTCATCTTTCTAAGGTCAATATTGCTAATAATTGTTCTGATTGTCCATCCATCATTTTGTAATCTTCACCTTCACGTCTACGGGGGAATGGATGCTTGTGAAAGTAGTGGTCGATTGGAGATGATATGTACGATCGTCCATGTTGTAGTTGTAGGAAACTTCACAGCATCAGAAATTTAAGTCGGGTTAGAATGTATCTGAACTTATGCTTCGGTTCAGCTTTACTTAGCCCAAACCCAGGGGGATCGCTTCACACCAGCAGCAATAGGCATGCTGAGGAATCCAAACAAGATGCTGACAAACCACTGGCACTGGCTCAATCTGAGAGGTCAAGTGCTCCTGGAGGTGCCGAGGAATTTGATGATTATGATCTGGAGCAGGACCGTGTGCGTGAGAACGGCCACAAACATGTAGTTTGTGAGAATGCCTTTAAACACGTTTATCTTCTCCGTTTCTCTTGAGCTGATCTCATCGAAAACTTGTCAAGAGTGTGAATATAAGCAAACAGGAGAACAGTTTTGATGGCCCAAATCCCATAGCAGTGGATACGATGGGAGATCTCAAGCATCCTGAAGCACTTCTCGGAGATAGCTCAGATGTGACAGGGCAGAATACAAACAAGTTGAAGATGGTCATGTTCAAGGTTAGATCAGATCGGGGCAATCTAGAAGAAAAACTATGTTTCCTTTCATCTGGAGATACCAAATACCAAACGATCGCATATTGGTAGGGAGACTGGCCCAACATGTTCCTCCACATCATATTACATGCGGATGAAGTTCTCACTTTCGTACTGACGGGAGGCCTCCCCATCAAGTCATCAGTGGGAAGTTCGGCTGCTGAGAGACCCACAAGAGCCGCAAGCAACGCATTTCCTAAACAAGGCCAAATGGATGAAAGATATCACAATAAACTTCAAGAATGCATATAAGAAGTTATAATTTGTATTCTGGACTTGTTAAGTAGGTTGAAAATGAGTTCACTGTCAGTGGTGATAACGCAACGCATTCCATGTAAGCCGTAACCGCACGCTCCACAAGATGCCTGGACTAAGAATGTACGTAGTTTAATTACTGATATAAAAGTAACAAGTCACCATCGGGAGTATTTCTCGAAACGTGAAGATGGGTGAATAGGAGAAAGAATCAACGCTGATGTTATAGCAATGCCTATTGCGAGCCCGATTTCTGCTTTGCAAAGAGCCGGAGTATCATTAGTTCCACCCATGGTGACAGCAAGCAACTACTTCTGGGAGGGTGGTCTACGGGTGCTTCGCGAGTTTATGCTCGTCAAGCCTCGAAGATCGAGCCATTACCTGAAAAAGATTTCTAGAAATTTGGACTCTGGTTGAACGGATGTAGTTTAACTCTGCCATCCGGTTCATCAAGACATGATAGAATAAGACTTCACGATGGCAGGCCAACCAGACTGCCGTCCGCTCCCTCAGTGATTTGAAAGGCTTAACTCCACAGATTCTGGTTTTCTGCTTGGTAGTCCTTTTCAAACCTCAAACCAAACTCAAAAATGGCTTCCTTCCTTTTGACTAACATTATTTGATGTCTGAATTTAAAGCTGGGATTTCCAACCTATTTTTATCCTCACTCTGTCTATATCCACATAAACCATTCGAACTTTGATTTTAATAATCTAAGACTGACACGACCGATCTTACATAGCAACTGGTATGAGGTATCAAGTGCTGATCTAAGTACATAGCCGACTAAAGACAAATCATGTAACACCGTGACAATCAGAAGCAAACATGGAAGGCCATATCTTTCTTTGGCTGAAACCAGAAACTCAGAGTCAAACGAGAATATGCACGCAGTGAACATCAGAAGAAAGGAGCGGAGAGATGGGAGTAGAGACAAGAGACCAGAAAGATCGGATGGAGGGCTTCATCCATGGACCACTTGATAAGGTTAGCAGTAAAAAGAGAACACCACTCCGGGTTCTTGACGGGCCAAAAGGGCTTCCTCCATATCTGCAGCGCCTCCGCCGACAAGTTCTATGGCTTCACTCTCTCAAACTCCTCCAGTGTCCTGATTACTCCGAATGAAGGCACCACCTCCGAGAAATCAATATCAGCTGAACGGCAAAAGGGTTGTGGACGGGATCAAATCAATTAGCTATAACTTGATCTGAACATCAAACAAATTTCTGTATGACTTGATCACCTACTTCCTGATTCGAGCCTTGAAAATAATAGCCAATTGAGGTCGAACTGATTTTCCCAGTTGAGCTTTTGCAAGTTGACTCGAGCCTAAGACTGTCAAACACTTGGGTTAGCTCGATCACTGCATAACGAACAGAGAGACAAACTATTCGAAATATGATAATTTCACATACAAACTCGACCCAACATATATATATATATTTTTTTTCCCTTTGATCCCGGGAGGGGTAATAGCTTGAATTCCTAAATCCATCCACCTATGCATGTAAAGCAAGATTTTCGTTAATTTGATGGCATCTTTGATAGTACATACATAATCCGGCAATTCCTCCTCGTCACGTTGTGAGCCCAAGTTTGTAGAGTCGATATCTTCCTTCCTTTCTTTTTTTTAATTAAGTCATGGAATCAAGTTGAAAATTGACCCATCTCATCTATCAATAGACTCATGTCAGCATGGAAAAACTTCATTTTAAAAGATTTTTATTCGTAATGGATCAGCTTGACATAGGGCTAGACCGGTCCTAACTCGTTATCGTCTAAATATTATATGATATATGCACTCAAAAGATGATATGGTAGGTGTGCCAAGCACACAATTTGTGGGCCGGGGCCATAAGACTCCCGTGAGCCCGGTTCACACAAATGAGTCCTCTCTGGAGAAGCCTCCACGGTTTCGACGACCAAAACAGGGCGATGCCCACGGTTTCGACGACCTAAATAGGACAAGTCGTCGGAGGAAAAACAAAGGGACAAATATTTCGTGTTCCAGAGGGTCAACTCCTGCATTATCGTTCTTCTGTGTCGTACCAATCGCTCGAACACTCCCAAAAAAGGTGCACAGTGGATGATATTATTATTATTATCATTATAGAAATATTGAAAGAGTTTGAATTTGATATTCGTCAGTGTGGATTTGAATTTGCAGGAAGTTGTAACTTATTTCCATGAAAGAGCCTGAGTTTAAGCTAATTAGTTTTGGTTGGGGAACGGAATCTTATACTAATAAATAAGTAAAAAGATTATAACATATCAAAAATAAGATTATCGTCTTATTAGTTTAAATTTCTTAAATCTTATAAGTAATTTTTAACTTGCTGCTGCATGTTAATTCTGTTTGATGGACTCCCTCTCTCAATAGAACACTTGTCATGGTATGTTACACCAGCCATTTTTTAGATTTAATTTCAGAAGCTTATCTTTGTGAATTTAATCATAATCAATTGATCTTGGGTGTTTTCCATTTATAAGAATCATCAAATGGAAACTCCGGAGAAGGTGTGAAATCACTGTAACAAAATAATGTTGATAGAACATCGTTTTCATTCGAAGTTCAGAGTCCTGTAATTGGTCTCCGTTTCATTTTCGGGGAAAACAAGGGTGTACTGATTAATGAGCCTGAGCCACTAGTATTTGTTTTATCAGTTAAAAAAGGCAACTTTATAAATAATTACAAGTTTGAAATAGTTATAAAATCACTTATCTAGAGATCATATCTATCCGGTAAAAATAAATAAATCTAATCTATCTACCTCTAGAGATTAATCGATAAGACTAAGATGATAGACACCCAGCTGCTGGGATCCAAAAATTTCCTGAAACATGAATATAATCCCAAACATGAGTTAATCTCCTATTTACAGATAAATAGAACAAGCTCACGGGCATACTAATGTGGTAAATCCTCTGGCATATTTAAAAGACTAACCACCACCCATGTAAATTAATTAATTAATATTTGGTCCTCTCTCTGTCTCGACCAGCTCCAATCGATTCGATTCGATTCGATTCTCAACACTCTAGCTCTCTGTTCAAATATAGAGATGTTTAAACAGGGGCAGGTGACACAATTAAAGGCTACCTTGTGGGAATACNCAATTCTCAACACTCTAGCTCTGTTCAAATATAGAGATGTTAAACAGGGGCAGATGACACAATTAAAGGCTACCTTGTGGGAATACGTTTAGTCTTCCAGCTTTAACCGGTCCTCCGGGAAGACAAAGGATGGAAAGAGGGGAACGGGAAAAGGAGAGAACAAACAGGAAACGCTGTTTCTCCTTTTGCAAATCNTTCTCCGGGAAGACAAAGGATGGAAACAGGGGAACGGGAAAAGGAGAGAACAGGAAACGCTGTTTCTCCTTTTGCAAATCCACTGCCGTCGAGCATACTTTCTAAAATGAGAGAAATACATTAAACTTAATTTAAAAAAATTTTAAAATGGATTTTCCAATCATAAAATTTAATTTCCGTGACTTTTTAAAGTACTTATCGTAACGGACCATTAGATATACTGATGTGGATGTAATGACATCACTAAAATACTGACGTGACTGTGACATATCAAATGTCATGCTACCATTTTAATGTAAAAAAATACGACGTATCACTGTTCACGTCCATGCCAATGCGATTTAATGGTCCGTTATGGTGATGGTTTAAGTAAGTTACGAAAGTAAAGTTTTATGATTGAAAGAGTCATTTTAAAAATGTTAGAATTTACGTTCAAAAAATGGCATTCTTGACATACTTTTCCCTTTATAAAGCCTAATAGGACGATGGATGGGTCAACTTATCGGTTGATTGGTTAAACCATGGTCTGGTTGGGTCTAAACCAACGTTGGCTGGCTCGGACTGATTTTGATTTCAAGCCATTGCACACTTGACATGTCGACATTTTTATTCAAGAACGTGGTTGGGGAACATATTCGATTAATTACAGCAATATTCTGAAGCTTCAGCATCAAAATCAAATCACACACCGACAAACTGATCCTCCGAGGTTGCTTTTTAATTCATGTACCCTCAATTTAATTTCCTTTTAATCTCATTAATCTTTTTTTTTTTAATATCTCGAGCCCCAGTGAAATTTTCCCTGTCCACTGCTGTACCTTTCTTACCTCCCATTAATTAAACCGTATGATAGACGGTTATGCGACGTCCCAACGTTGTTTATCATAACCAAGTTCTCAAAGACATTTGCGCACTGATGTGTCCAAGGGGTTGGACTGGCTTGGTGGTGAGCTTGGCTTGATCCTTGTGCAAATCCTTGTCCGCCGAGCAGGATGTAGTGCTTCTCAAATGCCTGCAAGAAAGCCGAATTGAGTTGGATTACCCAAAAAGGCTATCCGATACTTAAGTAAGTAAGTAAGAGAAGAAAAATAATACAGACAATAGAAAATTAAGAGTGAAAAATGATGAGCAAGCGAAAGGAGTGAGTTTATAGTGATATGGCCTGTGGGGGGTGACAGGCCGACATGGCTGTCCTGAGGCGAGGGTCGCTCTTTGGGCGACCCAGCCCTGTTGATCGACTTGGCCAGGGTCGGCCTCACCTGACTTCCATTTGGGGATGGTTGCGGGTGTGGGCAAATCACTTGATAGGTCTCTCCATGCACGAGCAACAGAGGCTAGCTGGAGGGTCTGCGAATCGGGTTTGGTCGACTTGCTTGGTCATTGGTTAGACCGGACATCGGACGGGCGGTCATGTCAAACGTTCCATTCCTTTTTCAAAAATTAATTCTAATAACATGAAAAATTATATTAAAAAAATTTGGCGAAACTTACTGCATATGGACCTGTCTCGGATGCTTCTTTCGACTATCATTATTTTATGATAAATGTCATCTCCTCATCTGTTCTGTTCTTCTTCGCACATAGGCTTTCAGAAACCGGGATTCGACTGGCCATAAGAGCTCGCAATCGAAGAAGCAGCAGAGCAACTAAGCTGGTGACGACAACAATTCGTGAGCAGATTGCTGTAAAGTAAACACTGTATGTTCCGCTAAACAAAGGGCAGCGGAGCAGAGCAATTACACTCCATCTCTCTCTCTCTCTCTGTGTGTGGAAAAGAAAGCAATCACAAACGTTTCTTTCGCACATATTTACTCTCTTTTTTTCCCCTTTTTTTCTACCCCTTTCTATATCCATATATATATTCCGATCGAGCGGTGATTTCCTCTGGCTAATGAGATTGAGCTTCGGGGGAACTCACGGGGACGCATCGGATCCTGCAGCTGCCACATCGCCGGATCTCCTCTGCCGTAGAAGCTCTATCAATTTCTCTACCTGGCAGCACACAAACAGTCCCATCCATGTCAACAAGATTTGACCAAAGATATTCTTTATAGTTTGGTGAAACTAGAAAATAAAAACAAAAATTCCTCCAGGCAAAATGACCTTCTTAGCCTTTACATATATATGTATATATGTATATAGTAGTAAAGTAGTTCATAGAGCTTTTTTTTCATTATAAAAAAGATCATGACCTGTGAGTTTGAAAAGAAAATAGAAGGATAATAGGATTTTATTATCTCTTACTTATTTCGGGATAAGATCATTCAAAAAATAAAAAATGCTTAAATATTATCTTACTTGCTCGTACTTCGGCTTTTTATTAAGATAAGGACAGTTTGGTCAAGTAAACCATCGGACGACGACAAAACATGGACGCCGATTTCCAAGAGACTATAATTTTGTCGCCAACCATTAAAATAATTTTTTTGACCAAATTATGAGGTGGAAAATTGATTAAAGACCGATTATCTTAAAAAAAAATAGATTCGTTGCCCAGAAGGCTTTTCTTAGCCAGTTGAATTTATTTTGCCGGTGCTTATCAATCACTTTCTACTTTGTATAGGAAAAGGAAAGCGGGAAACGGAAAAAAAAGAAAGAAAGGAAAACCCCGAATCCAAGTCACTCGGATTCTCCTTACTGAGAAAGATTCCCACCCCACGCTCCGGTCGACTGACGTCGCAAGGCAAGGCTCTCTCTCTCTCTCTCTCCCGTCTCCTCGACAACGCCAGGCGACCACTCAGATGACATTTTTATTCCCCAAATTACCCTCCTCTAAGACCTACGCATACGATAATTACCTTCAAGTTTGGATAGAATCCAGGCAAATAGATTAGGGTTTGAATCGATTTTAGCTCTGGTCCTGCTTATAGGTACCTAATCAAAATTGGTATTAGAATGGGGTGTATACGAAGGGGAGAATTTACGAATTTAATCTTCACTTTTTCACTTAAAAGTTGATTTTTATGCTATTTCTTTTGCTAAATTTTTAATTCAATAAACTTGTGTGAAGCATAGTAATTATACATGTTCAATAAAATATTGTATAATAGTAAAATGTATAATAAATAGTAATAATCTAATAATAAAACTACAATAACTAATAAACTAAAATCAAAATTATAAAAATCTATTATCATAGAATAAACTTATGTTAATAACCCGTGGCATAGTATGTGTTCAATTTCCGAAACAATTCCTGTATATCCCATTTTTGTGGAAGCTCAATTTTTATATTCAAATAGGATATGATTAAGATAAAAAAAAAAAGGAAAAGAAAGAAAAACCGATTCTATATATTGTCGAAAAAGAAAAAGAAAAGCTGATTATATATATTGTGGAATATGATTAACTTGAAAAATGCAGTGTCTATGGTCATCACCGCCCGTTGCACTAATGAAAGGACAGTGTAACCGATTCTTAGCTATTAAATCCTGGTTAAATATGATAGGAGGAAATTTATTATTAAGATATGTTTTATTTTTATTATTTATAATAAATCTAATAAAATTAAAAGAAAATTTTTAGTGGACGAGTCCTATCATCAAATTTAAATTAATAGATGTAATATTAAACATAGTATTGATTAAAATACCTCTTGTAGATCATAAATTATTCATTAAAAAATTGCACCATTACAAATCATTTACATGATTTGGTATGACTAATGTATCATAGTATTTAATCCCGTCAGCAAATGTACGTTTTATTTCCCATTTTACCCTCTATTCGAATTAACTAACGGAGTGAAAGGATGTATACCTTTTGCTTGGCCCGGCTGGAGCCGGTTTGGGAGAGGGCCACGAGGGGTGGGACCGCTCCCTCGCGGGCCACCATAGTACGGTACACGGTGCTGTCCTCGCACAGCTCCAGCAGCATCACCACGGCGATCTCCTTCTGCCTCTGGGACCCCACCTCCACCATCTCCACCAGCACTGGGATTCCTCCCTCCTCGACCAGGGCTGAAACAGCCTCCTCCAGCCCAGTGACCAGCACGCGGGCCACGAGCGCGGCCTTGTCCACCATGGTCGAATCAAGGTCTGCCATCAGCTCTACTAGCGGCCTCATCAGGCCGGCATGCACAGCCCTGATTTTGTTCTCCCTCAGTGAGCAGAGCGAGTAGAGGGCCGTGGCGGCGTCCTTCTTACCCCTCGCCCCGCCGCCCTCCAGGAGCCCCACGAGTGGGGGTATCGCTCCCGACCTCCCGATCGCGGCCTTGTTCTCCTCCAACTGGGAGAGGCGGAGCATGGCGCAGGCGGCGTTCTCCTGGGCTGCGGGGGTCCCCACTTTGAGGGCCTTCACGAGCGGCTTTATTGCCCCCGAGGCGGCTATCGCCTCCCTGTTCTCGTCGCAGAGGGAGAGGTTGAGGATCGCGGTGACTCCGTACTCCTGGAGCAGGGGGTCAGACGAGGAGGAGATGATCGAGACCAGGGGCTTGATCGCGCCGGCCTGGGCGATCCTGGCGCGGTTGTCAGGGTTGTTCTTGGCGAGGAGGCGGATCTCCATGGCGGCAAGCCGCTGTTCCTCGATGGAACAGGACCCGAGGTCGGAGACGAGCTGACTGATGAAGCCATCGTCGGGGCTGTCGGAGGCTGCCGTGGGAGGGACGGAGGCGCAGGCGCAGCCCACAAGGAGCCGCGGGCTGGCATGGGCAGAGGCCGACGGGAACTCGCCCGAACGATCGCTGCTGCAGTCACTGAAGGCGGCAGAGGCGGAGGAGGGGTCATCGCTGACGCCCAAATCGCAGAAGCTCCTGTGACTCCGCCTACCCTGCCGGTGGGCTAGTTCAGCCGGATTCTCAGTCTCCATGGCCGTCCTATTTACAAGCTCCGCATCCACTGATAAACTTAATTCCGAGAGCGAGAGGGAGAGCGGCTCGGGTAGGATTGTGCGGGAAGAATTTGCCCGCCCACTGGGAAGAAGGCTCGCTGGGAGGGGTTTTAGAAGGGTGAATTGTGGGGGCGGAGGAAGACAAAGGTTATATAAAAGAACGCTGTACGAGTTTTTTTTCTGACCACGGAGTACTCTCTCTCTCTCTCTCTCTCTCTCTCNTCCATTATAGATTCTGATAATCTCATTTAATAAACTCTCTTATTTTCTCCCATCTTTCAAGTCATTTTATATTATAATTTATTATGAACTACTAAAATATTCGTCTAGATGGAAAATAAATGAGTTTTTGATCATTTCTATATTATTACTTTATTTTAAATATTATCAGGTCATATAAAGATATTACATCCAAATTAAATCAATATTTTTTTATATACAATATTCAAACAAGAAAGCGATGTGCAAGTAAGCTTGGTTATTCTTATGTATAATAAATATGTTGATTAATATAGGAATATGTCTCTGTATTTTTGTTTTTTCAGGGCTATGGAGAAAAACGCCTGGACGGAGCAAGCGCGGGTGCGCATGCTATATAGAAAGAGGAGCCGCCACGTGCGCGAAGAGCGTGACCATGCCGGGTCGTGGTCAAGCGTGGCACGTGCCTGCAGTGAGCCCACTTTCTAAGATGACGGTACCCCCGGAGCAGCATCAACCCCGGTTTGAGGTCGCAGTCACCTGTGTGGGGCTCATGGTGGATCTGGTGCGGGGAGTTTCTGCTTCTTTAGTCTCTTTAAACGCGTGCGGAAAAGGTTCTCGAACCGAGGGAAGCGTTGACCGTCCTTTTGAATCCCTCCTCCTCCTTCCTTCTCTCTCTCTCTGTCTCTCTTTAAATTACAATAAATAAATTTAAAAAAGGGATATCTTTAAGCAAACTGCCAATATTCGATTACCGTTTTTCCAACTGGAGGAAGTTAAACAGTTAAGGGTGGAAGTCGGAAGAAGTCGTCGGCATGGTTGTTATTGAGCGCGGCGGGTATGAAACCAATAATAAGTGCATCCTAATCTAGTTTAGTAGAGCTTGATTAATAAATTATAAAATTGCGTAGAATCAATTTCTATTTTAAATCATAGCATACCATCGATTATAAAAAAAATAATTTCTTTAATTAATTTTGATTGTTCTTAATTTTTTCCCTTTGAACTTTAATTCTTGTATGTATGATTAATATTATCATTTTTATCATTAGCCTTTTATTATTATTATTATTTTAATGTTAAAAATATGATGACTTGGAAGAATAAGTAATAAAATAATAATATTTATATAAAAAAAGTGCGGGAGGTTACTGCTAATAATCCATTCATCTAATGAATCATCCATGCCTTTAATTAAGGTAATAAAACTCTATTCATAGTAGATCAATGTAATATGTATAGAAATTGAAAATAGCTTAAGACAAAAAGAGGAAACTATCTACATGATATATAGAAATAAGACGCACGTGGTGGATTTTATAGAAAATATATGATTTTTTTAATTTATTTAAGAAGGTAAACAAAAATAAAGTAGTGATGAAAAAAAAAGGAAAAGTAGGCCATGAATATTGCCGGAGGGGAGGTTACTGGTGGACACCTTTTGCCTAATCTACCTTTTCATTTCTTTTTTAAGTCATTATTTTATTATTTTTTGTTACGGGATTTTCAATATTAAAATAACAAAAATAACTAAATATGTGTAATTATGAGAAGGTTGACGATCAGATATGTACTAAAAATATTTATGGCAAATAATCCCATAGAAAATGCTGAAAAGCTTGTATATCGTAAAGTCATAAATGCGATGAGAACGGAAAAAAAGGACATATTCCAAGTAGGACAAATGAAATATTGTAGTGTGATGTATAGCTTTTGGTGAAGCTCGTTTTCTTGACTTGACAGTGTACATTTGAATTCGAAGCCTGGAAATGATCCTTCACATGATAGGCTTTTCATATGATGACAGCAGCGCTGCTCAAGCGCAGTCGACATGCTTGCGTTCAGAGTGACAAGCACAACGACCGAATTCCATTAGATACTTTGGGTGTATCAGGTCCACGAATACCTGACATGGCCAACCGAACCCAAACTTCGAATCAGCTTAGGGCATGGTACCCTTTTAAATTGAGGGGTCGTGCAAATAAAAATACTAATACAATCAAATTGCATGTTAATGAGTCATCTGTTGAAATTAATCTGGTCCTCTGAAAGGTGGTCAGGTGGTTGTATCTTAGGCATTAATTAATGTTAACCGGACTTAAACTAAGCGTGTCAAGTTAATTATATCTATCTCTTTCAACGTAATTTATTTTACAAATTAATGAGGAATGAATATCTCATCAGCTTCATGCCTTTAGTCGGTCGACATGCATAGACTGGATCGTAGTTTAAGGAAGGAATATGTACATATATTACATACACAGATAGGGTTGGTTCTGTCCTAAATATCGGACAATATCATGTCTTAGTCTCAAACTCCTTCTAGCATCCGGATCCATCTATCCCCGCTTGATTCAGATGACTTGCCAGGGATTACAAACTATGATCAGTCATGGGGCTTGGCAGATACAGAAACATTTTCCGTGGACCACTGACCCCCATGCCGTGTTACCACAGGCTCCCGAGGACGAAAACTGGCACCGAGAATCAACGTTTCGTGAAGTTGGCAAATGGACCCCCGCAATTCTGGTCGAGGGCGATTCTAGTTTTAGCTACCCACCAATATCCCAGTCTCCACAACTTGATGGAGGGAGGGCACATCTCCATATGTATTGCAACAGTCGCTGGCGCTACTATTCAACCTATGTGTCTGGACAGGCGAGCGAGGGGGACAGAGGATGAAAAGGGACACATTTTGATTCATCAGTGTCGCCTTGTGGTTTTCGAGGACGAGAAAGTAAAGCTCTGTTCATCAAGCATAGAGGTCCAGGAGTTATTCTGAGAATTGCATCGAATTGGAACAATTCTATGTTGAAAATAGCTGGCCTGTTGCTTGAATGGGGGATCATCATGCATATGTGGCGCTGCCAGGGGAGAAAATTTGGGCGATCAACGGAGACGAAGAAATTGAATGCCTACACGACGATTTTTATCGGGTGGGAGGTATTTGATAGGACCAAGATTCTAAGCTTTGAAGTTTGGACTCTTCCAACAGGTTCTAGACGCCCCCTATATTAGAATTTGACAGCTCGATGCAGACTCTTGAAAAGAAGAACATAAACAGTTCCGAACTTTGATTTGGTGGAGATGGTTGGCCAAAACCGGTGCACTGATGGAACAGTCAAAATCGATGAAGGATGATGTACATGAAATGCGAAAGGGAGCTCTGAATTTATCATTATGTACATCGGAAAGAAATTCGGGCAAACGCAAGTAATCATTTCAATGCAAAAGGGGAGACATCGGTGTATCGATGCCAGTATACCGTATAGGAATTGGACTGTACGAGTACTGGAACTCAGACCACGGCAGCGATCTCCGGAAGGAAGGAGAACCACCTGAATCCGCAGCTCCACTTCTGCAGCAGCGATGGGCACTTGGGGAGCCAGTGCCAGGTCCCCCGCCCGAGCTTGTAGTACAGAATCTCGGGCCAAGTGTAGCAGCAGATACAGATCAATCCCTGGTGCCAGAAACAGTATACGTGCTCGTAGTTGTGATAGCACACCGAAAAAAACTTCCTGCACATCAGCTCCGGCAACCTCTCGACCTCGACCCATTTCTTCGTCCCTCCCCCTTGGGCACCGCTCAGCTCCCACAGCTTCACCGTCCTCGAGATCCCATTAACCCCGATCCCGCCCACCAAGTACAGCTTCCTCTCTCCGTCACTGGCAAGCCTGCCAAAAGTGATGTTCTCCGGCACATCATCGGCGACATGGGGCTCCAGCTTCCCGCTCTCGGGGTCGAGGCAGAGAATTGAGAACGGGGCCAGATCCGACAGAGTGAAGTAGAGGCAGCCGTCGAAATAGACTCCTTCTTGGTAGGAGCCGTCACTTGGGACGAAGACGCGGCCGTCGAAACCGAACTGCCTCCATGAGTGGACCCTCGAGTCGTAGAGGAAGGCGTTAGAACGGGAGATGATGAAGATCTTGTAGCCGAGCCGGGTGGAGACGAAGGTGAGGAACTCGGAGCAGAAGGGAAACACCGGAAAGTGGATCTTCCTCCAGCATTTGGTCAGGAAGTTGCAGACGAGGAAGGAGGATGAGCTTGGAAGGGAGAGGCAGAAGAGGCCATTGGAGGTGGAGACAAGGGTGGAGGATCTCCAATCGCTTGGAAGCAGCTGGGAGGTAGAGAGGAAGGAGCGACACCAACTCCCGAGGATGGAATCGTAGAGAGCAAACATCTGGTCGGACCGAGGGTGGGAGAGGAGAAGGAACGAAGGCAGCGACGAGGCCGAGTGTTTCGATACGAAGGAAGGGGAATAGATTAGGGAGTTGAAGTGCTTGCAAGTCGAGCGGAGGTTCAAGAGTGTCTTTAGAGGCAAGAACGAGAGGACGAGCTCGAGGAGTTCCCAGGGTAGCCTGCTCCAGATTCTCGGATCCATCATTCTCCCCAGGCTTTAGGACGAGACAAATCTATGCCTTCGAGGCTTCGATCCACCGATGTTCTTCTTTTGTCTGAAACTTTGGGAGGACAGGCTCAATTAGCCGCAGGCAAGCTACACAGTCAATAAAGACATTGCCCACGTAGTGTGGAAATTGGATAATATCTTGATCAAGTAGAAAGTTCAACGTGTTTGTGACGCAGCGGGGGTGACGGCGAGGATCCACGACTGTACACATCCGTTAATTTTGAAGAATGCCAAAATGAATCAGGAAGGAAAAGGGAAAAATCTTCAAATTTATTAATCCATTCGAAATAGTCTAATGGATAAGATCTCTTCAATTCAACATAGATTAAGGAAATGGAAGGTCTAACAATAAGAACTAATTACCAATTTTGAAAAATCATAAATTCTCAATATACCAAAATATATTAAATTCTAACAACCAAATGTATTTAATCCTATCTCCTAAATAGATTTAAATATTATCCTAATTCTAATAAAATTTTAAAATAAACTAATTCCGTATTTTTTTAAAGTATCATTTTTTTTTAACTATGCTTGTTGATCATTTGTCTTATTGGTGGAAACAGCAAACAGATCACAATGCACGCAGCTGAACAGAGATACTTTAATTTCAATTTAGCACTCAATGTGCTGAGTCAATTCACACACACCCAAAAAAAAACCCTAAATGTGCCAATGAAAAAAATGACATCCTCTTCTTTTATTGGTTCGAGTTTAGGCACAGACATATATTAGGAAAAAATATATAAACATCCAAGCACGGTGACTAGTCACCGAACTTTCTTGCCGTCGACGACTAGTCCATCCCGACTTTGCTTCCAGTAAACCGACATGGAGTAAACATGGTAAAAATGGGCAATCAGGGATGCAAAATATAACAGAATGAGAGCAATCGCATGTAATGAATACAGCGTGAAAGCTGTATCTTCCGGGTGTTGGACCAAGAGCAGCTACAGCCCGGAGGGGCCACAGTGGTCAGCCCGGCTGCATTTATCGATCTTGGGCAGCTCCTTCTTCATGCTCATCCATTCTTGGAACTCAGAAAGGGGTCAGCTTCGTTAAGTTTCGAGTGGTAAGTCATACACTCAAAATCTAGGAAGCTTGAGCCCTTTTTTTCTTTACTGCTGCTCGGGGTTGGAGTCTGATTCGACGGACTGGGCTACTAATCACAGTTTCGACTAATCGGTATGTGTTTGCTCAGGCCCAACAAGTTCCAGCCCCGGTCCTTCAGTACCGTTTAGAGGTGGCGGATCAAACAAACAAACGAAAAATCCGACGGGAAACAATATACCACAACTAGCCATGTGGCAGTGGACCTACAAGGGATTGAACATTCTTTTGCTTAAGAGGATTCACGTTGATGAATATGAGAAAAGTATTCTCAGAAAAAAGAAGAAGAAAGANTACCGTAAAAGTATTCTCAGAAAAAAGAAGAAGAAAGAACTCGTAAAAATCAAAGAAAGTTGGGTGCTCTGTTCCTATATGTCAGTATTTTTGCTTCGCTTTTTCTTAAAGGAAATCACATCTCTGTGCGTACGTGTGCGTGTAACGCAATATACCCGCCTTCACCCCCCCACCNGCGAAATTATGGATTACTGGTGACATTAGGGGTTGAATACCATCTCTAAGCATACTGCATCATCGCCTGAAGGATCATAACAAGATAGATTTATATAAAACCAATGATTGGAGCCGATAACATTGCAATCGATCTTGGCAATCGTTATGGGGACCTCCCTAATTATTGCCTCACCCCACCTCACGAATCAATGCATACGACAGGTAGATGACCCTCTCTGAAGTGGCACGCCCATGCCGTCCAACCGACTTCTTTTCATAGGTTGGCAAACGCTACAAACGTCGTTGCCTTGGGACTATCGAGTTGCGTGTAGGCTTGGAAATCTTGATCTAATATACAAATGGTTTGATCCAATCGATAAAACATGTATTGGGCACTCCTTCGGACCCTCGAAAAAGAGAAGTGGTAAAAGGCCGCTATCGACCGCGCGCATCTCCCAATAAAATGTGCACCATTTAAATTGGTTCGTGATCTGTCTTAAGAGGGGCCGAACAAGTGTATCTAAGACAATATCTATGACCATGACCTTGCATGTTCTTGAGCTTGCCGTCGCCCTCTCTCTCTCTCTCTCTCTCTCTCTCTCTCTCTCTCTCTTATTCGATAGTACACCTATGAATTTATAATGGAATAATAAAAATGGAAATGAAATAAAGTAATACGGCGAATTTCATGATAAGAATCGAATTCACAATTTCTTAATTGTTAAGTTAGAAGTTGTCGCTCTCTATCTCCGACGCCATTGTTCGTGCAGCTGAGTCTAATGCGATATAAATACCAACTTAGTGGACAGCGTGGGAGAGCTCCATGTGCACAACACAAACACATATATAGATATATGGATCATATGTAATGGTGAGATTCTTCACGAGATATATAGGAGAAGAAAGAGGGCAAAATTGAAGAGGAGAGGTGAGACGGCTCAGAACATTTCAATTCTTTATGTGTACTGACAGGGACTGCTTGGGGATTTTTTTTAAAATTTTTTTGCTTGCGTTTATGGTGATATATGAATGAGAAACACAGTGGACGATGTGCTGGAGAGTGAAGGACATTTTGGAGCTGTCTGATGTACAATTTACTGGAAACTACTGAACAGTTTTCCAACCATTTTGACGCCAGAAAATTCTTAAATAAACCGAATTCAAGAAGGAATTTGGTATAATTGATGATCGTTTTCGACATATAATCAAGCAGCCTTATCTCGATTCTCATATACATTGGACTTCGAGTCCTCCCTTACTGGGTTCAGTGTACTTCCTCGTTAATCAGTAGGAATCTCTCCTCGTGTAAACGTTTACTGTATGTAGGGGACCATTGAGACACAATTTACTCCAATCATTAATTTCATCGACAAGCATGCCGTGCCCATACTTTTGTGACCGATTCATTTAACTCTCCGAGAGAAGAGTAGGGGAATCTTTCAATGTTGTCGCAAGTGCACCTCACGGTACCATTTTTCTTGTTGATTTTTACCCCAGAGATCTTATTACCTATCGACCAGTACATTTCTTAAGCCTTCTGCGGACCACACGCTCTTGTTTTCTGGTTCCTGTGGGTGACTAATGAATTTTAAAAGCATCAAAACGGCATGAAGAGGTATCGTGTCGATGACCCGAGAACCACCGTATCGGTCCTATCTACTAGATTTCACTCTTTCGAGTGTTGACCTCTCCTATCTCTAAGCAAATATCGGCTCTTTGGTCTACTATGGAGGTCTACCGCATTGGTCGAATGCCAGTCGGAGTTGCAGCAAGTCGTTCTGATCAGGGCGACGACAATGGGACCGATACTTGTTTTTTTTCATCTCTTTTACACTGCAGGACCAATTTTACGTTACGTTGCGAACAACTCTGCTCAGTTGCCGACCATCCCAAGTGTTAGAGACTCTCTAGACGACGTAGGTACGGGGATGTACCAATCTTAATTTGATCGGTGTTCGAAAGATGAACGATTCTGTTCCGACAAAATCTTGGGTTATCATTTGACCTATCCAGTAGCTTTTGATTCCACGGAAGAATGTCAGCAAGAGGCATATTTAAAGGCTTTTTTTATTTTAAAAAAAAGAAGGTTACATGATATTTTAACCCTTCGCTATCTCTCTCTCGTGGAGGCGCTCAGAGACACGGATGCATGTGTACGAGCCAACTGGCAGTATTGATTCATCACTACACGCATACACGTAACACATAATATTATATACATATCTATTATAAGCACATGCGTACGTGTGGATAATATGTAAGAAAGGCCAATAAGGGACAAAACAAGTCCCAAGATCTTGAGAGTGATATCTCTCCTCCCCCCTCCTCGCCCACTCACTTTCTTCAATCATTCAGCCCTGAGAAGTCACCAGAATCTCTCCCATTGAGAGTGGAGCTTCCGCAGTCTAATAACAAAGACTCCTGGCTGCACCCTCATAATTTATTGACTCGAAGAAGATGAGCAATGTCGATGTTCCGCAGTGCAGCAGCGGAGGCGAATCAGGGTGGACTCGGTACTTGGACGACGGTGATGAGGTGGAGTCGTCTGTCTCCGCCCAGCAGTCCCAGAGGACTGCCCCTGGAAGTTACAGACCGGGAAGGAGCTGGAACTTGGAGGAAGAGGATGACGATGACGAGAACTTGTCCATGGTGTCCGATGCTTCCTCTGGGCCTCCTTACTATGAGGTCGAAGACTGGAGCTGCCACATGAATGGAGGAGGCTTTGTCGCGGGCTTGGAACGGAGCGGTAAAAAGAAGAATACGAGGCAGCGGACCGGAGGAGGGCATTCGCATTATGAGGACACTGCCTGCTCCCATCAGGTCGGCCTTCTTTTCCTCGAACTAGTCCTGTTCTCATCGACCCGCTTGTCTCGGTTCGAGATGCCGCCACGAGAATCATATCTCGATTACCTGTGTTTACTTGTTGGTAGGCTGTACATTCAGTCGCCAGTCCGAGTTTCTTACCTCGTGATTTGTCATGTCCAACAGAACAACTCGATTCTACCCAACAATCGTACTCCAAGGAGACATGCTTTAGACTTTTCACAGGGCTACTCGATGCCGAACCTGGAGGTACATCATAATGTCATCTTCGACCTTTTCTACTTCTTCTTCTTTTCTTTAGCTTATTTTGCTTATGATTTGATCTCAAGAGCCGTCTTATCTGGTGCGCTAAGTCATTCACTACACTTTTTAGGCCGAACGGGAGTACGGAAAGCGCTACCGCCACCAGCAATCACCTGCAGCGGATCAGAAGGCAGCTTCAAAAAGAAGCCAAGCCAGTCCAGGAAGCTAGTGTGATTGCCAATGAAAGCAATTATGAAAGTGTTGGAATGGAAAATTCGAAGGGAACTGTTCCCCGATTCGAGGGGGAAGTGATGATGTATGGGATTGAAAAATTGATCCGTGCATGTTGCAGTTGCCGTGGAGGAATTGGGAGACAATGGCTTGATTTTCATGAAATGTATAAAAAGGTGGGCACTGGATCCTAAGAAAGATCTCGTTCCTCCTTTTTTTTTTTTCCTTGTATTACTGCTTGCATATATTTTCTTTCTTGGTCCTTTATCTATGCAAGTAGTCTATTTGATATCAAAAAATTAAATAAATCTTAATTATCTGTGTTCAAATTTCTTCCATTAAGAGAAGAAGGAGAATTTTATATGAATAAGGGGAAGTAAAGAGAGATAATATGATACCCTCCTAATAAGATCGAACTTATGACTATACTATATTGGTAAGTAAATTATAACATTATTATAATAAATTCATTTTTCCGAGGTTGTCGGCCTATGAAATCTGATTTATTTTCTATATTTTCACCACCTTTCCACTGTTTTCCCTTCAGTTTTCTTTTCCATGTGTTCATATTCTCCTGTCAACTAAAAGGGAAACAACCTAAGATTAAAAAAATGGAAATTAACTGGACGACATTATTATACTCAGGCTCAGGTTGTTCCCTCTCTCAGCTTCTGTTTTAATTTTCATTTTTTCTTAATTAGAATTGGGATTATATTCACTGTTTCACTTCTATTGGTCCATATCAGGCTGTCTTACCCTTTCAATCGCATCTAAGCATGACTACTCCGATCAACATCATAATTCCCCGGTAAGTCGTTTAATAGGGTAACATAAATCATCAAATTGGGTAATTGTTTTGGTACCATCGGAGCAAGAGGTGCGATGTTTTGAATAATTCAGCATGGAAAATAAAATTGTGGCCCAATGGAGGACAGGGTGTCTTCCAGGACCAACAGAAGAAGACAGTGAATGAGAGGGGCAAGCAGCATTAACACCAAACAGAAAGTCCACTGATCGGGCCATTGCCTTCAAGAAATTTTTGCCCTGAAAAAGAGAGGCGGCAAGAAAAATGGAGAACCGAAGAATCTGTTTTCCATTTCTGCTGCATTGCCAGCCTAGCTCATCAGCTAACCTTCAATGCACGCATTTTGTAACATTCACTTGCCAATGCTACCCATTCTCCGAGGAGAGGAAACTCGGAAGAAGGAGGTTGGGAAATTGCATTTACAGCTAGCCCCCATCTCTCAGACTGTACCGGTCATTTGGATCGGTTATTTGCCGATTAGAGAGTGAGACCCCGCTCTGGGTGAGGCAAGCTCTGAGCTGTCCACGTTGAGTGCTTTAGAAAGTCACTGTAGTTGAGGTAGGATGGTAGGTAGGGAGTTGGTTTAGTTCTGATATATAATATCTCCGTTGACACCTTCGAGAGTCATGATTAAATATCACGATTCGATTGAAGTTGGAAGAGTCTCTCGTCTCGTGAGCAGAAGCGCATCACCACGTTCCCAAGGACAGTGCTCACCAGATGATGCTTCACTCGGAAAGTAAAGGTCGGTTCCGAGCATTGATACAGCGAAACAAGGTTATGTGCCCTAGTGTGAAGTAGACGTACCAAATAGTCGTATCGCTGCCAACCCGATCAACCCATGTAAATCGGTGCTGCAGATGGGAAATTTAGTAAGAGAAAGGGAGAAAGCCACCCAAAAGGTAAGTTGCGTTTTACACCGAAAGAGGCCAAAGAGGAAATGTCGCTACTCCATCATCCAAATAATGGTGCCCACGTAGAGCTACCAGTTGTCCCTACTTGCCATAAATGACATGAAGATGGCTCCAATAATAGCAACACGCTTGGTTTTGTTGGTATTCACACAGCACGTGTATATGTTTACATACTTGGAATTGCCACTAAATTAAAATAACGGCAATTTTTTCACATATAGAAACTTAATAAATTCTAACTTATTTATAATCCAATCACAATTACAACTTTTATATCTATGAAGTTTGAATCTACAACCTAATTTAAAGAAATTAAATATCAAATCAGCTTAAGTGAGTGGTGCAGGAGGCACCACACTCCGAGAGTCAGCAGCCACATCGAGGAGACCCTTTTGGACTTGGGGGAAACGACGACGCATCTTCCCCAATCCATATGCCTCCTCCGTGTCGTCCTCTGGGGCATATGATATGGGGCCTACTTATATTTAACATTGCCACTATGTGTACAATTCAGAGGGCATTTTCAAGAAACGTGCTGGTACCATGATCCATAATGGCCTGTACAGCAGTTGACAGGCAGCTTAATTTTCACGTTCTTGTGAACCCCAACGGATGGCAATGATTGACTGTATCTCGAAATATGAATGTGATGCCAGCTTAATACTCGTCGAGATTAGGAAAGGAGCTTCACTCATCATCCCTATTGGTGATTCTTGATTTTCCTATACGCTGAGGAATGGAAAAAGAAAATAATGAAAAAGATTATGTCATATAAAGTATCGGTTACGACTATCATAATAACTTAAGTTTTAAATTAGATATATACTCATCGTTCTTATAAATTTAGTGAAAATTTTATATGGTATTAGAATAGGTTATTGTGTGAACTCACACCTTGGCAAGACCCGAGATCAAAAGAAAATTCGAGATCGGTTATTGATAAGCCCAAGACCAAAAGAAAAATACCCGACTCGCCCTAATTATTGAGACCAATAGCCCGACTATCTATTAAATTAATTGACCCTCTCATCCGAGCACATAAAGTATGCTCTACACATGAACAGTTATTGAAAGTATGCTCTACACATGAACAGTGATTGAAAGTGAATATTTATGGCACATAACATGTGTATACTACATTATGACGTGAAAACAAATGTTGAAAAATAGAATTTTATATCGAAAAAATCAATAAATAAATATTTATATATGAGAGATTTGGTACTACTATTCTATAGGTATAATTGTTAAAATAACAAGCCAGATCGATTATAACAGTGTCTAATCGGGCCAGTGAATAGTTTGGTCTGTTCAATCAGTGAATGATGCATTATCTCTCTTTTTTTTTAAAATAATTCAAATTATATATGGCCATTGTTTTGTAAATCAACATTGTGACTTTGTCAACATAAACAGTATTTTGTTTGGAGCTTGTGAATAGCGATTTGATTGTGAGCAGTAGATTTACTGTTGCAATCCCAGTGAAATGCCCAACCATATGTGACCATTGATTTTTTAGCAAATTTCATGAGACTGTGACACTTGGTGGATAGAGGGTTATGGTTTGCCGTCCAAGCTGATGCGATCAAGTTTCATAACAGTTCTGAGCCGGTTCAATAGGATAATAGTCTGAAGCCGGTTACGGTTTAACGGACCTATATTTCTAACATGACTCATAACTGCCCATCAACTGAACTGGCCCCATTGATCCTATTGCTTATGATTTCCTCTTAGTGGCGCCGAGGAGCGAGCCTCGATTTTGAATCAGTTCAAGAAGTCATGGGACATATATCATGTCATCATACAAGTCATGACAAACTATATACAATGTCAGAAATAAAAATTTAAGAGTATAGCGCAGCGGCAATATTCCTGATGATCCCCCCAAGCAGCCCACGATGCTCGGTTAGTTGTGTCAATGGGCCGAAGCCCAGAGGCCCAGTTTCTGTGATGGATTTGCTTCTCAGGTATGTGTTTGTCAATTGGGACCCCGAAAGTGTGGTCGAGTTGGGGACAGGGGCATCGTACGAAGCCTAACAGCAGCAGTTTACTTCAATCCTAGATAATTGAAATTCCACGAGTCCGACATAAAATCCAAAGAAATTAACATCATGCGTAAGTTCAGGGAACTGCCGAATTTGCCCGCGATTTGGAAGGCAATGATTCCCACATAAAAATGCTGTTTCTCCAAATATCCCCGACCCATTTGACAAAATTTCCTCCACTGTTCGAATTGAGTGCAAGCGGATCGGTGTTAGGGAGGAAAAAAACAGAGAGAGAGAGAGAGAGAGAGAGAGGGTGGAAATTTCATATTTACGACATCTCAATTTACAGCCCAAATGGGAACCATGTAGACGAAAGGAGCTGCAGCATATATATATATATATATATATATATGTGTATATATAAGGAACCTTCTCCCCAAGATAAGCAAATGATGTCATCTTCTATGCGACATTTCTCGTACCCGCAACGGCACAGCTTCTGCTCCTGGGGAAAGGCAGCCCGTGCTCAGCCGCACCGGCCCCGTCCCGGTCGAACTCGCAGGGAAGGTCCTCGTCAATCCTTCCCATCCTGACGCTGGAGCTCTTGGGCAGCACCCTCGAGCCCAGGCTCGGCTTCCTCAGTGCTCCCGGCTTCTGCCTGATCGCTTCCATGTCAATCCGGTCACCGTAGGTCCTCGCGGAGGCAGCCCTGATGAGATCCCTCAGGTCGTCGTTGCCATCGGATCTCGACGAGGCAGCACTGAAGCTCCTCGGAAGGGGCGGGTACTGGGCAACCGGGCAGCCCATGCTGCCGAACCCCATCCTATCGGCATAGTCAGACAAGGTCCGGACATAGAGGTCCCGCGCCTTGCAAAGTACCCTTACGGGGGTCGAGATGATTCTTGCGAATCGGCTCCGGTCTCTGCGCCCGGTCTTCATCTGGGATTGGTGTTGTTACGCTTCTTCGATCAGCTCCGGGTCGATCGACGATATGAAAATGTGGGAGATGGATTTGGGACTGAAATAAGAAGGGAACAAGACCAAGAACGCGAGCTAATGGCTTCTTAAAATAATGAGGCGAGAAGATAAGATCGAACTGTTGCGAGTATTCAGAACTTAAATGATAGTATCTTGACGTTTAAATGCATTTTATGAGTTGGTTCATGGGATGTGTATGTATGTATATATATATATATATATATTCTTAAATAAGATATTGTATGGATACCATATAAGTAATTTATGCCATAATTTGAATGAATTTAAACTGTGCATAGGAGTCAAACTCACATTAATTTACAAATATTATTCGAATTAAAAAAAATTGCATGTATAATGTTGCTTCCCAGATTGACCAATGCGTCCGCTTGCTTTACACCATTTCAGGGCATTGCCGAGTCATCAATTTTCCAGACGGTGGATCCCAATCGGAAAAGCGGGGGGATGGGAACACGGAATTGAGCGCTGTCTGCATTGGAAATGGATTAAAACCGTCATAAGAAAGTCAAAACGAGGAACCAACGAATGTCAGCGGGAATAGTATAGTATGCTATACTTCTCTCTTGAATAATATATCAAAATTCAATTACTAATAAATAGAAAAAACTTTAAAAATTAAAAGAAGTCTATACTTTTAAGTATTTATATCCAACTAAGATAAGTATTTATTCAAATATGAGTAATTATTAATTAAAATCGTAAGGATATCAACTACCACACGGGAATTGTCCTTAGGTTAAGTTTGACTGCACTTTTACGTTGGTAATATCACAGGAAATAAATATGAATTTCCAGAATTATCTCAAGGGCCATTGCGTTCGTTTCGGTTAATGAATCTCACAAGCTGACCTGTATTGAAAATCCCACAGGGACAGCCTAAGTTTGCCATCTCTGTCTCACGATACTGGTGGGACGCACCGCTATTCCAATGTGCTCAGGAATCATGACAGCCGCCGCCAACCTTGAATGATTTTAGATCCTCAATCTCTCCGTTCTTTTATATATACATATATAATCTGATCAATTGTATATATATATGGATGCAGTTTAAACATGATCAATTGCATAATCTAATAGTATTGGAACCAAACATCCCCTAGTTCTCATCTACCAAACCTGTACAACACTTATCTAAGACCGACTTCAGCAGTGAAACGAAACTCAAAACAGGAATAGAATCATTTAAATATCAATAAAGATTTGATCTCTTCCCATACACTTACAAGTATATGGTTTGCAAGTTAACACGGATTCGCTATTACCTTAATTAGTTTTACGTGGAAAGCCATGAATTTGGCATAACATAATATCTAAACCAAAAATAAAGCTACCGCCCCTTTTTCTCCTCTTTACATGATGTATAATTAATTGATCGGTGCTCAATTTGGGTTGGGTTGGGTTGGGTTGACTTATCGGGTCGTGGGATCTTGAGCTGGTTCACGTGCTCGAGAGCTGCGGCGCGAGTTGCTGCATGGCAGTTCCCCAAGGTTACTGTAAGCCATGTGAAGGAAGTCGAGTGAGCGATTTGTGATTTTTTAGATTAACCACTCGATATATATATTTTACTCAGCGAAGTAACCAAGAAGACGAAGATGAAGGCCATGCACGAGGGTGAGGAAGAGCTGATGGGTTAATAAATAGATATCATACACATACACATACACACGCAGATATATATATATATATATATACTCGAGTGGTGACTATAATGTGGCGCAATGTTCGGGGTAATTCAGGAGTGCTGCGATCGGGGATGAGTCGGTGGTTGGACCGACTACTAAGGTGTCGGCCCCTTGACAGCTCTCTTTCACTAATAATCTAATCCTAATCGGGCGGTCCACTTTCAGCCCACCTTGGAAAGCGAATTAGTGCTCATGCATATACATTATACATTATGAGTCTACCACCTACCTAACTAATCAAACATCCACCTTCCACTAACATACACTCAGCATTTCATCTTTTAAATAAAATTTTGTATCCAATTTTTATAGAATAAAAAATTACATTTAAATAATTTATTTCTCTAACATAATAATTCTATTTGAATAGAATTGAATTAGTAAGAATACAATAATTTTTTAATATTAATTAGTTTATATATGTATAAATATAAATAAAGAAACATGGACGTTCCCATTTTATTTAGTTGGCTATCGGGAGCAGGTCCATAAAACAGGACAAGTTGCTCACCTAATTTGTGGTATTGGTACCCCAGCGCATTAAGTTAGGGGACAAGATATTATCACATCTCTGATTTTTCCGGGGCCCAAGCACTGATGTATAACGATATATATATATATGTATGTATGTATATAAAAGAATTTGTCAACTATCATAGAGACATACGAGTGCAAGTCCGAAAATTAACATGATATCAAATTATTAGCCTAGGTTATGAAAAATGCAGTGGAGAAAAAGTTTGACATAATTATCGTTTTTTACAGGGACCCGACTCGGCCACCCACCTGAGCCGACCATCTCCACCGAACCGACTTGGTCCCACCCCTTCTCCCATAATCACATCCCCCTTGTCACTCTTCTTGCTCTCCCACTCTCACCTCCTCCCCCCTTTACATTTGCTAACTTATGAATCGGAGGGGCTTTTCGGATGTGCCCTGCCCGGTTCGGCTTCTTTGTGGGACTCAAGGCACACCGAGGACAGCCTCGGGCTCACCGGACTAGACCACTCCTCTTGCCCAAGCCCAGTCCACCCATCATGGACACATCGATTTCCAATCTGTGAAACCTTGAAAAATGAATTCAGAACGCAAGTGTCATCTCCTCTTGTTGTGTCTTACCGTATCCAAGTAATCTAAACGCTTAAAAGGGGGGGAGAGAAGTCGCAGGATGGCAACATCCGCCTCAATTTCAAGGTAGCTGGACAGATTGTATCGGCCCTTTAATGGTAAATCAATTAACGTATACCTACATAAGCGTTTCCTGACCAATGAACACAAAAGCAAGTGGGCCCAATGATACGTCACACTTCTTCATAAATTCTGATGGACTATCATAGTTATGGGACAACGGATTAGCAACGGCCGGCGCACCACTCCCTTAATTTTACCCCCCTTTTTTTTTCTTATCAGTACATTATAATGTAACTGCGATTTTTTTTTATACCAAGATTTTACTATACGTGCAACCATGAATTCAATTCAATTCATTATCGGAGAATTGTTTTCATATTTTTAAGAGGTTTTTTTTAATGATTTTATTAGTAATAAGTTAAAGTGGTTTATAATAAATGAAAAAAGAAGGTGAATTGACCCAAAAGAGGTGGGCCCTGCGCGGCATTTCCAGATCAGATCCAACGGCCACCNAAAGGTAGGCCCTGTGCGGCATTTCCAGATCAGATCCAACGGCCACCATTCAAATCTAAGTCCGAATCTACCAGGGAGACTAAACCAATACCACGCTGTAAAGGCTCTCAGCGAATTTGACGTGTCATCATTTCATAGAGAAGGGCAGTTAAGTCGGGCGAGCCTACGCTGGTCTTAGCGACGCCTGATTCCACCACCGCGAAACGACCATTTGAACAGCTCCCCTGCCATCATCATGATCAGGAAAATAACGAACAATTGATATAATTAAAAAAAAAAATTAAGTAGGAAGACGCCAATGGCGTGGTTGGCGCGTTCGCTCGCCGATTCCCTCCGGCTAGAGGCCGAAGACGGCGATGATGGGGAGAGCGAGGAGGAAGGAAAAGAAGAGGGAGGAGAAAACGACCCTCCATCTAAGAGTCCCTCCGACAGCCATGGCCGTCTCGATCGAGATCAAAGTGGCAGCCGAATTGGGGGCGAATCAGCTGAGGAGTGGCATTCGCGTGGAGTTAAGGAAGACCTCAACGAGCTGACGCAGACGCTGACCCGTCAGCTGTGGGGAGTGGCCAATTTCCTTGCTCCACCTCCCTCCCAGCCCTCCACGCCCTCCCATTCCGATCCCGCGGTAAGCGAGTGCGATCGGTTCGCGACCCCTGGCCACTGCTCCGCTTCCAGTTCCGAAAGGAGGGAGCTAGCTGATGAGGCGGACAAGGAGTTGAGGTTCAGGGGGATGGACTCGAGGTTGGAAACGATCGAATCTGAAGGCGAGTCCGGGGATGAGGAGGATTTTGAGGAAGTGGAGCTGATTGGGATTACAGATGAGGTTTTGTCGTTCGCGACGAATATCGCAATGCATCCCGAGACTTGGCTTGACTTTCCGCTCGATGCCGAAGAAGATTTGAATGGTACAATACAATGTCTATTCAATATCGATTTCCGTGCTACGGGTTGAAGCTGTCGGAGACCCCGACATTTGGTGTCATCAGTGAATTCACCCGGCATTATTTCACTTTGAAACCTAATCGGCTTAGGCTGTAGTTCATCGGTTCAGCTTTCTGTTGTAGGGAAGTAAGTTGTGATTCTGGGAATCCTTAATAGAGTTCTTCTGTAGGTTTGAGATATTGCTCATGCTTCCTTACGATTCTTCCTGCATTTTTCTTCTGAAATATGAAAGAAAAGTTCTTACTTTGGTCGGGTCGATCTTAATCAAATTTCTTTAAATGTATTTAAAATTGTTGCAGTTACTGAAAATGGTCATACAGGCTACAGCAGAATTTAATTTAACTGGATACTAGGGTGGGACTATCATGAGAAAATTGTTCCAGTAACTGCCATCATCAGTGTCAGCCTCTTAGAAAGTGTGGCTGCCACAACCCCTTCTTGCATTGTGCTAGGGATCGTTCCAATTTATGTTTTTAAATTAATCCCCCATATGAACAATGGTGAAATAACGGTCGCTTTCTGGTGGTGATTGGATATCTTGAACTGCTTAAAAGGCAGTGAAATTTTAGGTAAGAAAACATCAGTCCAGAATTCTTTATCCATTAACTTCTGCAGACAATTGTTTAAAAATTTTTCCATTTTGATTAATCCTTCTTTTTCGTATTTATCTTTGTTTAGACTTTAAAATGTCAGATGCCCAGCAAGAACATGCCCTCGCTATTGAGCACGTGGCACCAAGATTGCGCGCTCTGAGAATTGAGCTTTGTCCATGTCATATGAGCGAGAGTTACTTTTGGAAAGTCTACTTTGTCCTTCTGCATTCGAGACTTGAAAAACATGATGCCGATCTCTTGTCAACGCCTCAGGTAAAAATACCTTGCCTTCACGAAGTAATTTGTTGAGGTAAACTGACTGTTCTTTGGGCTGACGACGCCAGTAGATTAACTTGGTTTCTTGATGTCATTATTCTATTGAAAATCTATGAGAACTTCGAGCATGGGCAGATATCTGATGCAGTCTTTCTTTTTAACATAAAAAACCTAGTTACCTTTTTCAGCTGGATCTGATAGAAGTGGAATTAGCGATGGTTATGTGCTTAACTTTATCAGCTGTAGAATATGCTCCAAATTTTATGTTTGGGTAAGCCAATCAGAAACCTTTTTCTCGTATCCGATTTGAAGTTTGGAAAACCTAGTTTTCCTTTTTCCACTGCATAATTTTGAGAGGCTGTTGTTCTAAAGTGTTGTACTTGTGAATCTTGGCTTTGCCAAGTTAGCAAAATTAGTAATAAGTATTCTATTTTAAGACTTGTTAAATGAAGTTTATGACTTTTGGAAAAGTTGTTACATGAAGGGAATTGATGGAGCAGAGAAGAAGAGGAAAGTTAATAACTTTGATACAACAATGTCACGGTCACTTATTTCATTAAGTCAACTTCAGTTTGCCTATCGAACTTTTGTAGGCAGATCACATGCCATCCTCTCTCCTTCTCTGTCCCAGTCATTTGTTTCTCTAATAACCAATTTCACTTATGAGCACCTAGTATATCATGCTTTAGCACACTTACTGCATTGTGACATTTCGTTTACAATTTATGTTGTTGTGAAACCAATTCCTTGCAGGTAAAGGAAGCCAGAGCAATGTGGATGAGGGAACTGAAAAAGCAGACAAGGCCAGAATTTGACTGGCCTGAAAGAAGCACAAACCATTTGAATGAATATGAAAACGATGATATACTGCATGACAAAGTTTATCCTGGTTCACCAAGTTATTTTAATGCTCAATCCATCCCATTTGAAGCTGAAAGATCTTCCAGAATGATGCATAATGAGATTGAGAAGCTCCCACCTGCAAGTTCTGAGACAGAGGCTGTCGACAAATCTGCAATTGGAGAGAAGCCTGCTAATGAGATAAAGTTTAAGGATTCACCTAGAATGCTTGTTGAAAATTTCGATGGGAAGGATGATGATGACTGGCCAGAAGAAGAAGAAGAAGATTCAGATCTAGTTGGGTATGGTGGAGCTGTTGCATCCACGGGAATTGAAGAGGATATTTCCTTTAGTGATCTGGAGGACGACTTAGCTTTCCCTATGCCCATTAAATCCAAGTCAGCTCCAGATCGGGAAGAGAGAAGTTCATGAACAGCCGTGGATCAATGAGGCAGCCAACTTTCAGTATTTTACGTGGAACAGATGGGTCCTGTCAATATAGCATTATGAGGTGCCCTTCACTAGGATTATGCCTTACTTCTCAGTTGGAGCATACTCATGGACTTTAAATACGAAAATTACCCATGATGAAGTATCTATCCAGGAGTGGTGCGCGATCTCAGTTCCAATGACCAACTTATCCTTAAAACACGGTCAAGTTCCAGTGTGTTAGAAGGATCATCTATACCTTTCAATCCTGTGACGCAATGGAGTTTCTTTTAAATGGGAATCTGCACTCTGAGCTTTGAGTTTCATGGTTAACCTAATACATTCATTCTTTGGTGTAAAGATGCATTCTTCTATTCTCGAATGCATGAGTTAAATCTTGGGCTAAATGTACCGGCAACACATCAGTAGTCAGTTTGGACATTTAATGCTGTACCCCGCAAGGCTGATTTTCTCTTTATTGGTCGCTGCTTGAAAGTTTGGATCTATGGAGGTTACACACACAATATCAATGAAGCGCATTTGATTTACTCATTTGGCCTGTATGCACAAGACATCAGACACTGTATCTTCCATTCTGTGACATTTTGAAAGGATCAATCTACAGTGATTACAGGACCATCTGAGCATCAATTGATATCAGCGGAAATATTTGAGGATATTTTGTACCCGAATTTTCAGTTAAATATATTCGGACACGATATGTTTCATTCAAAGTAAGTGAATAATTCTATGGCCCAATATGCAAGAAGAAAGAAAAATAATTTACTAGTATAAGTTAGTTTATCTAGTTAAACATTTATTCTCTTTCAATTATATATTATATTTAAATTTTTTAAATTTTAAAAAAATTATTTATAAATAAATTAATTTCACTCAAATTAAATTAATTATTATCAAATAAATTTTCAATAACAGTTAGGTTATGAAAAAAAAAGGAGAGAAAAAAGAAACCAATTCAGTAAGAAGATAATGATTAAATCCACGGTGGGTGCAGGCCCAAATTGACAAAAGTCTAATGAGAGTGAGAAGGTGTGGGGTCTCATAACTCATCCCAGTGGGCAAGAATGATTACACATTGGACACGCTTCCTCCCGCCCTCTGCCCTTCCAATCATCATGCTTCCTCCTCTCCCCAAATAATCACTTTTAATTTATTTTATTTGATGATAATTTAAGGTTTCCAATGTCCTGTCTCCTTATTTTCTCCATCTCCCTCTTGTTTTTTATTTTTTTCCCCATCGCCACGTCACTACTATTCTATTTTTTAATCAACATAATTAATTAAATAATTATCAGAACTCCAACTTATGCTAGGCACTACATACGTGCACCTAATTAATAATTTGCACTGATGGCAACAGCAACAAATCTTGATTACCATTTTCTTGGTCTCTAGTGTTGTTAAAAGTGTTGTCCCAGCAAGTTTTGAGTAGGTTCAAAACGGATTTAAAACTGTTTGATTCGGTTATAGTTTAGATCGTTTGTTCAATGGGCCGGTTCATATTACGGGTCACGATTAAGATAAATATGAACCGATCCGGAACGGTTTATAAAGGGACATATTTGACCCATAGACTGTTTATCTTTTTTAATTTTTTTTAAATTTTAAATTAAATTGATGAAATTTCACCATTAATTTATAGGATTTTTAGCAATGAATGCCGATTTTCAATGGTTCCGGACCATTTTCTAAACGGTTTCCGAGCCGATTTCAAGGCTGATTAGGAGCAGTCTGGGGTTGTTTTGGGTTTGAACGGATCGGTTACGGGCCAGACCGACCCATTTAACCTCTCTAATCCCACCATTATATATTAAGTGTGCAATCCCATCAATTTAATAAATTTTAATTAATATATATTTAAATCAGATTTTATTTTTTTAAAAAAATAAAATTATTTTAATAATAATTTTCATATTCATAAAACTGAAAATTTAAAGTTAATATAATAAAAATATACTAAATTATTTTAACTAATTGATGACATATAAAAATACCCACCTCCTAAGCCGTGTCTTTGAGAAATATTATAGCCCAAAAACAAGAAGAGAGATAATAACACTGTTAACACTAAGCAAGTAGAATGATGACACATTTCCCTTGATAACTCTGCCTCATCTCTCTATCTCCGTCCCTCTCTCCCTCTCCCTCTCTCTGTCATGGCTGCTACCACCACCACGACCAGCTGCATCAGCCTCATCACCTTGAGGTCCAACCCTGATAGCAATGGCACTGGCCCTAGGGTCCGCAGTAGTGGCTCCCCAGGCTGCGGCAGGCTCGACGGGGTTGCTGCGTGGCTCGTCAATGGCATAGCCACTGCTTTCTTCGCGTCACTCGAGCAGTGTTCGTGCATCCACATTGCCACTGTGGACGACTTCGGTGACGAAGGCAACGACCTGCCACTGATCTACAATGACGGTAATCTCCGAGGAGATGGCGGCGGCGGAGGTAGTAGAGCCACTGGCATGAGCCGCCGGATGAAAGGTAATATTAAGAAGGGTGGAGGGTTGGTACTTGAGGACTGATGATCAACGGCAGTACAGACATACTATGATCATTAATCAGCTATGAGCTCATGAAAGTTGTCCACCGCTTTTTCTATCTATAAGCTGTGAAAGTTGTCTAAGTTTGGTTGGTGTTTATGGGTTTGGGAGTGGAATTAGTGAACGAAAGAGCTGCGTTTACTTGTTTTTATCTTTTGGGCTATTTTCTTGCAATAAAATTTTAACTTAAATTGCACATCTCCCGTGAAAATCCATAGAAGATGTATAGATAATCGATTCACATCTTGCAGTTTGATCTAAGATTCATCAAAGCTTCAAATTTAACGGAAGCTTTTTTTTTTCTTTTTAATAGTTCGTCTGTTAAATAGACTTCTTTCATTCAATCATGATCACTGTCAATTACATCATGACAAAAGATCACATCCAGCATCTCCTCCATTCCCGTTGAATAGGGTTTAGATTCATGTAATTAATTTCCTAAGAATTCGACCTGGATTGAGAGCTTTTGCTTCTTCAATCGAATACTATAACCACACGAACGTGTTTTTGCCGTGAATAACATTACTAGCAAACTGTATAATATGGGTCTTCTCAAGTACAAGCTTTCTCGGGTTGAGGACGTCGCCAGGTCGACATAACGTTGATCCACTCGTCTTAGATCTGACGGCATATTCATTTCTCTCTTGCCTTGCCAGTCATTAAATTGTGGAATAGCTTGCTATTTAAATATGTACACATAAATGTTGGAAAATTTTATGTTCGTGACATATATATATATATATATATATATATACCCTTTCAATTTACCATTAATTCCGAATTTGAATTTGTTCATTAATATATAGAATATCAGAAGATATGCATGAAATTTTATCGGAAGAAAGTGAATAAAACCTCGTGGCAACAGGCAAACTAAGTCCGGATGAGAACCAAGACTCGCACAGCCAACAGTCCGATGACCCAGGAATCTAAAATGAGTAATTAAACCTCCAAATTTGAAGTAGAATCCTCTTGATCGTGCTCGAAATTTAGTATCTCCAAAACGTTGATTTCCAATAGCTGACAAGTTGGAGACTGGAGCCATTTCCTAGTCGCACGGTATTGGAGGCATCGACAGTGTGATACTATATGTCACTGTACATGTTAAATGCATATGTGATATAAAGGAGGAATATACAAAAAAAAAAAAGATAATTCATTTTTTTAGGAAGGTTGCCAGTAATAAAGTCGCTTTAATAATTATAAGATAAATCATCTTTGTTTCCCTAATGATGATCAATCATGCTGCCATTTCGAGATCGGTTGCCATCGTGATGGTGCTCGTTGCTTTCCATTTCCTTTCACTTTTTTACTTAATTGATTCCCGCTGCCCGTATATTTAAAAATTCTAATGGTTACTAATTAATTATCATTTAAATTAGACCAACCTACTAATGAATAAAATTATTTATTTTATCATAAAATTTCCCAAAGTTACATACTTTTAACATGAAATGCTAAGAGGAGAAAGGGATCCTAGCTGCGTCAAAAGACGAGAAAATCCCATGATCTGCTTCTATGCATTTGGCTGTATGGGTCAATCAAGAGCAGAAGTAGATGAAAATTCTTTACTTGCAGGCGTTTGGTGTCTCCTACTTTCAAGTAAGTTGTACCCTTTTTATGGATAAATACAAATCAAATCGAGATTAGTTATGATATGTATAACAATACAAAGTTTGCAAAATGAAGCAGCTCATAGAGGTGCTATTCTTATTTCTACTAAGACCACCTTCGAGGCTGCAGAGATGACGTTTCTATTAAGTGTAGCTGAGATGTCAGCGCTGAAATTCTTGTACGCATTCCTGATGGACCACAGCTTTGAGATCGAACGGCGTTTAGTCGAATTCTGGTTGTGTATGAACGTTTGGATATATGAATCAAAACTGTGCTGAAATCAGTTGCCGGTAAGAAGAGGGAAAATGGAACAAGAAACGGGAATATTGTTTATCCAAAATTTGCCCGATCAATTTAGCTACCCAGGTCAACACTTAGCGTCATATTCGAAGTAAAGAACACTGTTTTCCTGTCAGGCAAGACTGAGAGCCTAATCAACAGTGGGGGGAGGGGTGTGGGAATGGCATGTCTGTATTTCTTGTTTCAGAACGAGCTAGGGTCACGTCCCTTTCTGTTACTAATAAGGATGCTTGAGAAATGTTTTGTCACAAGCGGAAAGTTACCAAGCGCCTGTGATTTCCGTACTATGATTAGTTTGCTCAAGAGAAGCGCGAAACTGGATATCTCACAACCGTGAACCAGACAGGCTCGAGACAAAACTAGCTGCTCGATCTCGTTGGGACTGAAAGTTCGAGCTCAAGTAGGCTCGAGGATGAGGTGGACCAGTCCAGTTGAAATGAGCTCTGACGTACTTCCAGAATGAACCAGACCGCTGCATAATGTTGTTGTGGGCTTGGGCCAATTATGAACGAGTGTCCCTTAATCTTTAAGGCTACAAATGAATTTGTGGTTAAAAGCTTCTGCTGACGGCTAAGGACTCAATTCACTCAACTGAGGGTCTCAGCTTTAGCTCGACTCGAGCTATGATATGTTGATCCAAATCGAGCCCGAGCTTCACTAGGCCGGTTCACATATTAGCAGGGAAGGGCAGAAAAAGGGGGAATGAACATCCTACTTCTGCACTGTCATTCGACGTCAGAACCCATCAACTGATATGTCTGGATGATATTCATCTTTGCCGGCTGTATTTTTTGATTCTATTTCTACGAATAGCTACCGTTTAATACAGACCGATACGGCACAGAAGCAATCCTTAGTTGCATATACGAGGATGATTTCTGTGATCGTCATCTCTGTCTGTATCGCTCTACCTTTACGACTCGGAGTGAGAGATCCTGGTCAGATTGCCGTCCCTCACGCTGCACGACCGCTTACACGAAAGGACACGAGACATGTGCTTCCTGAACAGCCCCGGCCTGCCGCCGTGCTTCGACGGCTTGTTGGCTTCCCTGGAGCTCTTGGTGCATTCCCGATAGGCCATGAGAAAAGGATCATCGTCCTTCTTCGCACCCTTGCTCGACGAGCTCCTCTGGGGCGGCGGCGGCGGCGGCGGCGGCTGGAAAGTGCAGGGAGGAAGCGGAATGTCCTGCACCTCAAAGGACAAACTCTTCCTCAGACTCCGTGACGGCCGGCACGGAGGTGGCGGCAGCTCATGGGCGGGCAGGTTGAGCTTTTGATTGGCCGCAGCCTTCGACACGCCAGGCATATCCTCCCATGTGAATGGCACGTTTCCAGTACCCATTTCTCGAATCAGAATTCGGAATGGAAGTGCTATAAGATCTTTAGAGCGGTGGAGGGATTTATATGCTATCGACTTAGCCTTGTAGTTGACGGAGGAAGCTCCTAATGGTCAAGCAAATAAAACATGGAATGATGGCTAAGGAAGCTGGCGGGGTTTGGGTTTTAAGACAAAAATTTCAAGGAAGAGACAAGTAAAGGCAGGTAATGAGACCAAGTCCACCAGGGGTCTCTGTCATCCACAAATGACCGGTTTGGAGATGACGCGGCGGAGCAAAGTGACAAGCTTGAAATTTGACTGGTTCATGATCTGAGATTCTCTATGCCGCGTGCGACGGGATTGGGTTGTCCATACGGCAACCTCGAATCGTGTTGAAAGCTAGAAACCTATATATACGTTTGACATATGATCGGTGGAGTTATATGACTAGAACATCCGTGAATCGTCCGCATATAGACGAGTTTGCTCATCCATCACATCCCCTTCCTATGTAGATTGGCTCGGATACGTTTAAGTCATCAAGCTAAATTATCGATAAAGTAGAGGGAGTCGCCTGCGTTAGCATTGGCCCACGTGAGCTCGCTTTCGAGGACTCTTTTTTTTTTTTTTCCGTGGAACACATTTGCTAGACTTGATTTACTAATTCTATAATCTTGAGCGGTACCCCTTCCTTGACGGTCGAACAGACATTGGACTATGCTCCCACCATCAAAGTATATTCGGTTGTATTATTTTCGACATATATCTAAATTATCTTTAATTCATCTCCTATTAATTAAAATTTCACGTCCCTTCAATTTTTTTTCTTTTGTTACTCTCCTGAATGCATGGAGGTCTCACTTGTAACTTAAGACATAGCCTCGCATCATAATCGGTAGATTACCGTGTACAGGTCGATCTCAGATAAGGATTGACGCATTTTTACTTCAACACGGCGGGTGGGTCAATTTGCTCTGTGGTCTTTAGACGTATGGAGGTGTCTGCATGTTCCTGATGCCGACAAGTGGCTAGGTCATCTCTAGCCAAGCGGAACACCCATTAATTTTAATAAAATGAGAATTTTCAAAACCATTATTGTTTTGTAATTTAAAAAAAAAATCTCCGAGAAGTTAAAAGTGGTTCAAAGTCTGATACCTATAATAAACCCTGAGACAGCGTTTGATCTCGAGTCGCGAGGAGAAGGATGAACTGTACATAGCCTACCATCCGGTCCCCATCTTATTTAATTGACAAGATGTGTAAATGCCGACTGCTTCGTCGCCATTACTGACTTTATGGAGATGCACTGACGTTCTTCGTCTTCTGTCTTCTTTCTTTCTTTCTTTCCCTTTTTTCTTCCCTCCCGAGCCGAGCAGCCATAGCAGCTGATTAGTTGAGGTTGTCGATTAATTATTCGACTAGGCAGCCGGAAGCCGGCAGTTGGGAGGCCGTCTACGATGTGAGCGCCGTATGGAACGGTAACCCTTTCGTTAGAGACTTACCGGTCGGTCTTACATGGAAACTTACACTCAGTCCCATAAATTCAATTCCTCCTAAGGCCATGAGAAGCCAAAATTTTTCTTGAGAAATAATACGATGCCTGATATTCAGAAAGTTTAACTGCCATATTTTCGGCTATGTGTGGGTGTGGCCCGATTATCAATACTTCCCTTTAATCTTAGTAGGTGTATAAAGTTCTATTGAGTGAGACGTGCGCAGAACCCAGATGAGGCCCAAAATCAGATTTCCTGACCGCACCGGCCCAGCCCATTGAAACTGAAGTTTAGCCATAAGCCGAACGGGTTGATCGGCGAGTTTGCAGCTAGCTAGCTAGCTAGGGTTTTGACCCCGTGAGCACCACGAACTACCCCAGTTCGTCTTTATATATACCGCATAGCCGCCACCTGTAGCTTCTCAGACCAGCGGAGCCGGGCTCTTCTCTCGGCGTTTCTTCTTAGGGGTTTCAATCTTTTCTGTCTAATGTCTTCCAGCTGATTCTCCGTCGATAGATTGTCTTTTCACTTCTCTGTTTCCCAGTTACGATGACTGAGTTCCTTCTGATGTCTCAATATCTGTTAGAAGGTTTTGGTCGTTGATGTGCCTGCTTGTGGGGCTTTGAGGTGCGATGATTATAAAGATAATTCCTCGTTCTGAATTGCTGTTGCCAATGGCATGACAGACTCATCTACACCCATAGAATATGAGCACCTCTCCTTTCAATTTGCCTTTTTCGGAGTGAAATGAGTTTCTTACAGCAGTTAACTAAAAGAAAGAAATTTTGTTGTTGGTTTAAAACTTTTAAGCCAAATCTCTCAACTTTCTGTGCCGAGTGTTGAATCTTGACGGTTGCTGGCATGGACGACCATAACTTTTCGTGTCATGAGACGGAAAACATGAACTAAGTGGTAGATTTTTCAGGATGTTATCTGGGATTCTGATTATGTGGTCCAGCCGGGTCCGATCAGTAGATATAGAAAGACGTGTGTTGGTCCCTTTTTTAGCCATTACAGCAAACAAGAACAGACAATGCTGCGAATCTCCTGCAATGACTCTGATAAAAGGTGAATTCCTAACTTGGTTCAAGTTGAATTTGTTCTGTTCCCCAGGGCACGATGGCCCAACTTTATATCAAGCAAGCCTTTTTGGAACGGAAATGGGGTGTGTATGGGCTGTAGAGCATGTGTTCTTTGCACTAAAGCTATTCTGAAGTACGGCACCTCTCCTCCAGGAACCTTTTGATACCACCACTTTCTTTTACATCAGTCGGGAGGATTCTGCGGTTCCTAGGGTAAAGTAAACATAAAATTCGCCAGGCTGTTCAAGCATGTCCTTCAAAAAATTTCTTGCCATAGAGGAATTCGAACTTAGTTGTTCACATGTCAAAGTACATAGATTGATCCTGTTGGTGTTCATAGCCCCTAATGTTACAGATTACAATCTTTATGTCAGGGTTTGTCTCCTTCACATAGGTGAACCATATCCTATACTGACGTTGAACTCCTGTTCTGTAGTCTAAAGATTCAGTTGTTTGCCCAATCAACTCAGACGTACCACGTCTCCTGAACCATGAGGGACGAATTCTTATCACTCATTTGCGATTCAGGGAACTTGAAGAATTTTCAAAAGATGCGGTGAAGTTGGCATGTGACTTGCAGAGCATGGATTCCTACTGAGGATGGATTCCTTACTAGTTGGCCGATCTTGGCTATGAATGCCATCACTAACATAAGAGGCGCAGAGGCAACAGGTTGACATAGTGCAGTTTTGGGGAGCTGAGATTCAAGGACATTTATGTTCGGGGCAATGCTTTCCTGCACACATTTTCCCTCTTGATTATTGATTGCTCCAGACAAGGCTGTAAGGAAAATTTATTGGGGGTAGTCATGGTACTCCGGTGGATCAAGACAGCTAGCTCGCCTGGTAGAATTTTAGCTAGACAAGCAATGAGACACCGAGCAGAGCCCGATCAGGCTGTGCAGTACTGGAGATTGCAATGGCTTTCTATTCAGCAATATTCCTAGGACAAATGAAGAGCTCATTCCACATATGTTACTTTGACGCTTAGCACCATATGCCTCTAATCGTGAAGATTTTGCTCTTGGGCACAGTTCTTAGTACAATTTTATTAGATTCGTTGATGGGCAACGTCTACCAAGTGGTCCACTTATCCTTCTGAGATGTCAATCAAGAACTTGACATCCATAAATATATGGAAGTTTAAGCCTGGTGATTTCTTCCTAGACGAAGAGCTTGATCTCAGTTGTCATGATCCTCGTCAAACCCCTTTCTGTAGATAATTACTTACACTTGTCCTCTGAGAAGGTGCATTAATTTTTTGTAAATGGGGTTATGCAAATCATTCTTAAAAGGGCAAGAGATATGAACTATTATATAAAACAGCCCAATTCCAAAGTCCCATTGAGTCAAATCAAATCCGTTGGCCGAATATAACCTTGACTGCAGTATCTGGACCTGTCCCAGCATTATGTAGCCTGACATTGCTATTACATGGACCTCGTGACTATTCTTTAATATCATCCCCCACCTACTAACACACATTTGCCCACCTAAAAAACTACAATGGAGGAAAAGAGGACATACTTTCTTCGGTTGAAGTTATCCATAACCGGACTAGGCATTTCCCGGAGGTTGGAGACATGGCCGACAGGAAGGCCAGAATTGAGAATGGTTTCTAAGGCACGAGTGAAATGTGACTGATGAAGCTTAGCTACTCACAAGGTCATCGATTAACCTACACATCTAGGCGTCAAATAAACAAATCTACCTTGTCTCATGACATAAATTTGATTCAAAATAAAAATAACAAACCATGAATGCCAGGAGGGGTACTTAAGACACAAGGTAAAACACCTCATAAAGTGTTGAAACACATTAAAGTTCGCCCAACCTAGCAGCTTCTTCGAGAAGCTTTGATCGGTTCTCTTCTGCTCAAGGACTGCTTCCAGCGCTGCTGTTTGAAACTGAACTAAAAGCATTCTTTTGAAGAACTCCAACGGGAGATAACCCAAGTGCCGAACTAAAATTGCTTTCCCAGCCCTCGGTCATGAGGTTGAGAACTGAAGAGCTCTTACTGTCGGTTGAGCTGCAATGTTACTAGCACTGTGAAGGACTTCACCAAGAGGGCCCCCTAGTGATGTCTCCCATGATACGGGTATTGAGTTCACGGTCTGCGTCTGAACCTGTTCATCATAGGCCATTCCTCCTCCGATCCCCAAGTTCATTTGAGGCTGATACAGCTCATAGGTCGATCTCTGTGGCGACACGTTGAACTTGTTATGATTAGAAGCCATCGGCGTTGAGATTGATAGATGGGTAACATCCGATGACTGAACCTTCATCCCGTTCGACCAGTCATTCTTCAACTGACAGATCAAATGGTTTGGCTCGGCTTTCGGGTCTGCTTGGTCTTTAGGGGTGCCCAAGATTTGGCAGCTGTTCAAGAGGGATGATGACCTATGCGAAGAGTCGTCAGTCAGAAAGGGAGTTGTTGTAGACTTCAGATCCATGCTTGGAGATGTCATGGAGAAGCCCGATGATGGCTTTTGAATCTTCTCGCTCGCATCCTCTTTGTTCATAAACAACCTGCCCCACATGATACAGAACTCCTTGTTAACTTCAGCAAAGAAAAAAAAATACTAAACAATAAATAACGAAAAGAAGAAAAGCTCATCATTCCCTGAACATTCAGACTATAATAATTTTCTGAAGCAGGTGCTCTAAGAAACTTGAATCTCCATCAAGATTTAGAGTACCTATTCAGAGAGGAGTCTGCAGAGAGACTAAGAGCTGATTGAAAGCGGTTGAAGCTGTTTTCCGAAGCACCGCAGCCTGGCACCACCGACCTGACTGGCAAGCCTTTGGAGGCAGCAGCGGAGAACGTTGTGGTGGCGGAAAAAGTGGCGGTGGCAGTTGTGGTAGTGGTGGGTCCACCAGATACAGGATGGCCCGAATGTAGGCCTTCCACAGGCTTTCTTGAACGATGGCGACCACGGTTCATGTGGTGCTCGCAGTATTTCTGGTCAGCCACTGCATCCCTTGAGCACCGCCACTTCTTCCCGTCCGTCCTCCTGCACCTTCCCGGCTCCGGGTCCGTTCTGTTTGAAAACCCAAGCTGGAAAGTTCCCCATCCTACTGAACCATAATGCATGTGAATATGCAAAAAGGACGGTTTTTCGTTCCCAAGCAGATGCCCATAGGAAATTCTCCAAAAAAGGATGAAAATTAGGTACTTACGCGAATTGGATCGCAGAAGCCCGGAAGCATAGCAGATTCCGATGGATTCCAGAGCTTTTCTGACGGGTATGAGTAGATTAGAAGGGACAGGGATGTTAGCATTGATGCACTTGTAGATCAGGGCCTGATGCTCTAGCTCCATCCACTGAGATGGAGTGAACGGCCCTCTTCCCCCTCGAAGCACCATTCCCGGCATATCCCCACCATTAATTCCCCCGCAACTCAGCCCTGCAACCAGATCAAGAGGCAATATTAGTTCCACCCAAGGGGAACAGAGCAAGAAGAATCCACAGCTTTCAGGACGAACTAATGAGGATCTTGTCTGTCTCCTAGTGCCGTACAGAGAAGGGAAACCATAAC
>CXYZ01003466.1:422547-442675 GCA_900006705.1 Sonneratia caseolaris | reverse complement strand
TCAATAATATTTTCAATGGTCCAATTGAATTAATCGGTTCAAGCATAAACAAGTCGGTTCAATCGGAGCTACCACATTTTAATTGCAACTGGGTTAATCCTAGAAATTAAATTAGACCAGGTGGGTGGCCGGTTCCCACCGAACCGGTGATCCCATTCAGATTTTTAAAACCATTG
Source organism: Sonneratia caseolaris (assembly GCA_900006705.1). Taxonomy (NCBI): domain Eukaryota; kingdom Viridiplantae; phylum Streptophyta; class Magnoliopsida; order Myrtales; family Lythraceae; genus Sonneratia; species Sonneratia caseolaris. Next base: position 442,499 of record CXYZ01003466.1, on the reverse strand, counting down.
ATAATGACATGATGATTGGACTTGGTGCTTGTGTATGTCGCATTCCATGCTGCTGATCAAGATTTAAACTGGTCCACACGCATCATCTGACCACTTAAAAATGCAACAAATTTGGAGCGGAGACAGAGAAGGGACACTACTTCTCTAGCCAATAAAATCTTTCTTCATTTAAATTACGGTGTCTCATTTAAATGAATTTGCAGGCACAATAATTATTTATTTATCTTGAAAAATTCTAGTGAATATTTTGCGGCTGAGTCTGAGGGAAGGAACTGCGGATTTTCCGAGGCGTGGAAGCCCCCCAGAGCGCTTCGGAAACGTGGTATAAGTAACGCATCAATAATTAATAAATTTATTTTCTAAAATCATTTTTTTATAATCGGATATTTGTGAGCATTGATATATATATATATATATATCTATGCAGAGAACAATGTTTTTCTTAAATTATTATTTTAATATTTTGTCGAAAAGTACTGTCTGGGACAGGATACAGTCGTACATACGCGCGCGTGTGTGCACGCAAGCGTTTAACATTTAATAAAAAAGAATTGGTAAAAATCATTTAATAAAGTTAATATTATTCTAATATATATATATATATATGTATGTATAAATTAGTCGATATTGAATATTAATATTTTGAGATACGTGGGAGTATACATGGAAGGACGTAAGTTTGGAAGTTAATATTTAAAAATTAACTGAGATGATATAATATATTATTTAATAAATTAATTAATTAATACAACCTCAAATATTTTATATATATATTATATAAGGAATTGTTAAATCATGATAATAATATATATTTTTTGTTTTTTGGTTCTTGTCGAGGGGGTTGAGATTCTTTTCAAGGAAAGGACGAAGGGCCATGCCCGTGTCAGAATTCCTGAAGGGACACCCCAACAGCCCCGAACTACGCTCTCTCTAGCGGGCTGTCTTTCATCCAAGTCTCCCAGCTGGTGTTTCTTACCTAATTGCATTCATTATTCCTTGTACACCATCACATTTTCCGGAGATTTAATCATCTTTAATTAATACTTATTCGAAATAAATCGTGATTAATATCTTTTTCTCTCTATTTTAAATCTTTTATTAATATATTTTAAATATAATATTTTATTTTAAAATTAAATATAATAAATTATTTCAGTTAGTTTATATTAATAAAATTGGCAAAAAGCTCTCGCCAGTATCATCGAATTGCGTTCTCGATGAACTTTACTGTGTTAATCATTCTGTCGTGAAAATCAATTTTGAAGATCCTTCCAGCTAGCAATCACGTGCCTGTCGATGGCAATCTCTTTCCGTACCTCCCGACTATGATCATGAATTAATTTATAGGTTTTTACTAGATTTTTGAATGATGGGGAAGTTAACCCAAATTTTTTCAAGAATTTCGATAAAATTATAGATTAGTATGAAGATATAATTTAGATAATATGAAAATGTTGCTTGGTGTAAAAAAAAAAGAAGTGATATGATACTATTTAATAAAATCTTAATATATGTTAAGTAATATTATATCCTAAACTCTGTATTTTTTTAATCTAATAGTTATAAAGTTTAATATCCATTAAAATCTCTCAACTTTTATTTAATACATTTTTAATCTTTCAATAATTAAAAGATCATTAATATTTGTCGCATTTTCTAATTAATTACAATGTATTAGCATGTGATGTTTTATGCTGTATAAAATATCTCATCCACGGTCACAACTAGGGTTTCCCCCCTTCTCTCTTTTTTTTTTCTTTTCTAGTCCTATATTTAAAGTCATCATCATTTTTCCTCCTTTACTTAAACTCCTACGAGATATATAAAAAAAAAAAAAAGATGATTGGAATATGTTAATTTAGACTAAACTCTCTGCTTTATATTTATTTAAAATCATCTCAAATAATTAATATGATAATATTGCCCGTCGTGTTATCACCCACCCCAGAATCCCAACTTGGCGCTGGAGGTCCCCTAGCTATCTCTTACTTTATTGGGCGTTTTGGGGGCTATCAGGAGTGAACTTTGGCATCCCCACCCGGAGGGACTAGCTACGAGCATCAATATATAATGTGCGGATATATGTTCATGATCTTTCGACTGCTGACCAACCAATGTTATCCCATGGATGCATGATTAAATAAATGAAATCACCTGCTTCTTTTCTCGTCGAAACCGTTTTCGTCTTCAGACGGTTCAAAGTACCGCATATAATAAACACACTGTGTTATTATTATTATACAGTGGGGGAAGCCCTAATCCTTTACGGAGGGTGAGTTCTCTTGCCCACTTGGAGAAATTTGCTGAAGGGTCGACGGACGGGGATGGGAAGTGACCTACAAATTCATGGACATTCACTAGGTCATTCGCCCACATGGAGACTCAAAAGCTTAGGGTCGTCACATGCGGATGACTTAGAATAACAAAGAAAGAGGGACATGATTATAAAAATGATTGATGTGGATTCTCGTGCCCGCATCTTCTTGAGATCAATCAATTAAAGAAGGACTAAGAAAATTTGGGCCCGGCTCATCCCTCGAATATTCGCACGCGAAAACACTTGGGTGATCATATTAGAGATGGCAGTTTAACGCATCATTTTGTGGACACGGTTTTCTGTGTGTATTATGGTAAGTTGTTACGCTACAAGCAGCCTTGAGCATGCAATGCATGCAGCCAACCCCGGCACGCGGGGGGAGATCTTGGGATTTACACGACTCTGTCTTCGCAATGTGTTTGTCGTATTTCCTCTTGTTCCTGACGACCCTATTCATGCTTTCTTTCTTTCTTTTTTTTTTTCTCAAAATGACAGTGCAAATGCAACGTAAAAATCTATTTAATGTCAATCGGTGTGTTGATTGGTTGTCGAGGTATATATGATGTGCGCAGACTCGACTCACCGATTGTTCTTCAATCAGGGATTGTACCGTACCCACTGCCTCTCAAGCTTGCCTGATTGCTTACTTGCTCGATCATATTCCGTCGAAGATGTTACTCGGATTAATTCATCAGCCATGATGCTGCTGGCCGCTTGTTCGTTAGGCTTTTCTTTATCTAATTGACAATGTCATCTGGTTGGATCTCGACGATAACTGATACGTTACATCAGCACCCAAACTGGGCCTACCAGTCGCTAACAGTCTTTAAACCCAAACCCACTGGGCCGAGTTTCATCGAAGTGTGGGCTGGGGGTTTGAGCTGGAACATAATTTCTGGCTCCCACACTGTGTCTTATATATATATATATATGTATATAGACATATGAATATTATATATATTATAATTCTCCGGATTTTGGGGAAGGGGCTCTTCTCTGGGCCGTGACCAAAGCCTACTTTTTTTCCTTTCAGATATTTGCATATCACTGTTGTGATTTAATATATTTCGTAATTCGATCTTTCTTGTTATCTATAATAATAAATAAATAAGTAAAGGCAGTCAAGATGAAATCTGCGGATTTAGCTTGTGAATAAATCGATGAAAAACAATCTATCGTTCAAATTCTGAAGAAAAATTCTGAGAAAAATGATTGAACAAATAGCTTAAAACTTTAAGAAAAATAAAAAGGAAAAATATTATGAATAAATTTATACGATCATCTAAGGGGTCATGAATTTAATTATCTTAAAGTAAATATTTTCTACCAGCATCCTTTGCATGCAATCAATTAAGATTTCAAACAGATCAGTTAAATAAGAATTAAAAAATAAAAAATAAATTTTAAGTGACTGACTTTGGTGTTGTAGATAATAGCTTGACAGCTGATAATATCACAAAATCTGATATACATGATCCTGATGTGTTTGAAATGATCTGCCTCTCTCCATCGTCTCTTCTATATATATAGTTGCTCATATTCAGTGCTCTACAAATACCCCCCAATCGTCCAGTTTATTCCTGGAGTCTGTGAATTGATCATCTGGTGCAGCACATGATGTCGATGAAAACAGCCATGGCAAGACTGGTCGTGAGCGACCTGCCGCGGGACATAACCGACGACGCCTTCGAGGAGCACTTCAAGGCGTTCGGCGATGTTTCCTTTTGCATGATCGCCAGAGCTCCAGACCAGGATCGATCTCACCTCGGGATGATTCGGTTTGCTGATCCATTGTCAGCCACACTAGCTCTCATTGAGAGACATGTGATCCTCGGTACTGAGGTAACTTTACATCAACTGAGTATTAGCAACGAATGCACACGGTGGTAGTAATAATACTAGCGTTTCTGATATCGTTATTCCTTTTCTTCAGTTTGAACAATATATTGGGATGGGTTTGATGCTCTAATTAGGGTTGTGATCTTTACGAGTATTTCATCACTCCCACATTAGTTCAGGATCGTCCCTTTTCCCCACCATCAATTTGCAGGTTAGGGCTGAGAGGCCGGATTTTCTCGGCATGAGAGAAATCAGTGCCAAGATTTTCATTGGAGGGCTTCCCCGTGATCTGACGGACGGCGAGTTGAAGGAGTACTTTGAACAGTTTGGTACTCTTGTTGACCACGTCATCATCCGGTGTGAAGCTGGCTGCTCCAAAGGTTTCGGTTTCGTTACCTTTGCTCGTGCAGAGTCGCTGCGGGAGGTTTTCCGGTACCAACCGCACAAAATAAAGGGCAAGACGGTCGAAGTAAAACAGGCCATACCAAAGGATGGCACGATCAGCAGATTGGGCGGCAGCGGCAGCGGCAGCAGTTCGCCTTATCGCAACCCAAGTGATAACCGGATGACTCAGAATGGATTCCCCCGTCGCGGTTCTGAGCAATAGAGCTTCTATCATTCACGTGACTGGTTGAGCAGGGGCCCGAGTTACACTTAAAGCGGTAGCGAAACATGGTGTGAGAGCATGGAAAACACAGACTATGCAATACGGCTGTGAAGGAGAACAGAAAAGGATCGATGTTGCTTTATCATCATCATCATCATTTAGCACGTACTGGAGCATGCCTCCTGTCTTGGACGTGGAACTTTTGTTGACTAGATTTCCCTGAACTGGGTTCGTTGTTCATTTTTAGATAGATGTTTCTTTCTTCCTTTGACTTTCGCATAAATTATCTGCACATCTACGCTTAGCTTCCATAACTGTGTCTCTCTTTCTCTGTCATCTTGCAATCTTGTAGTATTTCCATCTTCGATGAAATCGTGATTTGTTCTTGCAAAGAAAAAAAAAAGAAGAAGAAGAAGAAGCAGAATTCGTCTCGGGAGGGACTAGTAAATAGCTAGGTGCCGACGGATTAGACAGATCAAATTGGACGAACCATGTCGGCAGCATTGCGGTTGCCTTGGGGATGTCTGGTCCCGGAATCCAGAACTGGAAAACCTGGAAATTTCGATTTATTCGGAATTTGTTTGGGGTAATTTTGTAGTATATTTAAACGAGGAGGTGACCAGGTGTTAGTGAGTGAGAAGAGTTTGGGATCTTCTCCGGATTAGAGTGAAGTGGTGAACTAAGAGATCAGATTTAGATTCTTGCCTGCGTAGGGATGAAATCCTAAGTGCTAATATCCTATTTCACAGCTCACTGAGTATTTTCTGCTGCGCCCCCTTGTCTTCCTTGTGCACTGAGCATAATTTTTTTCCACATACATCAATTGCCAAGTTTCGAATTTTTCATTTTATAATCTGGAGTTTTTGAGCTTAGCAATTTTGCGATCTCCTGAGATCCCCTTCTTCATTTTTCTCGCGAACACTGTCCTGTATGGATTTGAATTGGTTAAGGTGCTTAAATGCCTTCTCTCCTAAGTGTTGTTTTGAATGCACGTGTGCTATGATCGAATGAACTTTTCATCAAAGTTGCTGAGCATATAATGTTCGGAATATCCCACAGTACGATCGGAATTTCTAAGAAACCAAAAAAAGACCTAACTGAAATAAATGAAAATTTGGAAAATAGCAAAAGGGACCGCCTTTGATGATTCTGCGTGCTCTTGGGGACGATTCTTGATTTATACAAACGCATGATCATCTTGTCAATTTCCACAGGCTCTACACGGAAAATTAAACCAAAGGGGAAGTTAGCTGAAAGTAGGTGGAAAGCCCTGATGACGGCTCTCTATCAATAATGTATGGGGAGTTTCACAAACGACGTGTTCTGACTCTGTTTAGTATTAACTAACGCTGTGGAATTATTGTCGGGAGAGCCGCGGAAGTGTTTCGCTCGCTACCACTGGCCAATATTAGAAAGAGTGCCAAAAATCTGAGACTAGCGGCTAGATTTAGTGTAGAAGAATCCATAATGAATACCAAGCATCGCCTTCTATTCTGTGGCCTGTTTATTTTCTTCCACAGATTTTCGGGCCAAATGGGCAGAGTTTAAATCTGCTCCCTACTCTTCCGAGTCTCATCGTCACAGCAGAGAGATGTGGTTCTATGAGCATCTTATCGGTTCTCAATCCGTAATCACCGAGCTGTTCCCTCCACCAATCTTCAGTGACACGTGGTGATTGCAACTTTCAGCATAAGCCCTGGACGCTCTTCCTTTCTTGCTTGATGGCCTCGTATGATGCCATAACCTCTTTGAACTTTGCCTCAGCAGCCACTGCAGTAATTATAAAGAGTCTTATCGGGGAAGGTTTCGATCAATGGATCCGAACACGTCATTCACAGATTTGTCTGAGCCAAATAGAAAATGAATAACCACAGATACTACTAATCAGATAACACATCACCTTTATTTTCCAGGTTCTGATCTGGGTGAAATTCCTTTGCCTTGGCCCTAAATGCCTTCTGGAGCAATGAAGAGAAAACAGAATCAGGGAACGGGCAAAACCGTAAAACTCGCCAACATGGACATCAAATGCACTACGTAGACTACAGATGGTAATATCTTTCCAGATGTGGATAGCTTGAAGAAGACATTACCTTTATCTCTGCATCTGTATATTGCGTCTTCCTTGACCTATCACATGCAGACACCATCAGGAATGGGCATGTTTCAAGCTATACATATAGTAAATGAGTAGACATATGACTATCAAGATCAGTTTATGGACGATAAAGATAGCTGAACTCCATTACCTGTCAAGACCTAAAACTGAGTAGTGGTGCGATAATGAAGGTGCAGAGAAGTTCTTAGGAGCTGTTCGGTAATGAGTCCATTCATCTCTGAAGTAAGTCTCAGCATTCCAATACCAATCATACTGCTGCTCATGAGCCCCTGCACCGTATTCTCTCCACCGCTCATAGCCCCTTCTGTGTTTGTTCCTCTCTCTGTTGAATATCCTTTGCATGCGTCTAATACGCTCCTACAAAATTAGAGGCAACAGGACGGATTTATGCTGCAACCTGTATCTTTGAATCATGAGATCCAATCTTTCTATATGAGCGCTTCCTCAAATGGTGAAGAAGGTGAAACTAGTAAAGAGAAAAGGTGAAGATAGAAACTTACGACTCTCTCCATCTCTTCTTCATACTCTTCATGCAAACGGTGGTTATACTTTCTCCACGCATCCTCGTGAAATGTCGACCTGAAAGATCTTCTTGATGACCGCGACTGCGACTGCGACCTGCTCAGCTTTTGCAACACAAATCACATATAATCTGTGAGCTTGTGCAAACATCATCGAATGATTCAAATGAATAAAAACTTTTCAAATTTCAGTTTCAGTGTGTAATTCTCCTGAGAAGCTCACGGTGCCATTGACAAGTAATTTCAGAAAATTAAATTACCATTGTAACATTGACATAGTGCATACTCGATGAGTCAAAATCCTTAAAAACAAAAACACATAATCAAGAAATATCAATAGCCAAAAGAAGAGTAATATACCTGAGCATAGATTGAATCAACAGTTCGACGCAGCTGCAAGACCTGGAAAATTGTCAGGACGAACAATTGTCAATCCCTATCTAGTCAAAGCTCGGCTAGAAGATCCAAATCAACATGTTCTTCAAGTGAGATCCCTATCTTGTCATACTCTCATAGGAAGGAACACACAGACAGCATCAAGAGCAGCCGATTCTTCATAAGGATCAAAACAACAATTTAGCTGGCGAATGATCAATTCAATTAGCGCCTAAACTTCGATCGAAATTACCCTAATTGCTTTCAACTCTCACTAAATTCTCAAGCTTTATAGACAGGTAACGCCAAGAGCTCGACGAAATGGGAAAGACGAGGTTACCGCGAAAGTGGTGGCCGTGGCGCCAATAAGACCGAAGATAAATACGCCCCAGAGCTTCATTTTCTGATCGTCATCGAGGTAGGCTCTGCTCGTCGACGGGAATTGGCTGCCTCCATCCCGACTGTCCTTGTCCGTTCCCATACCGTCGCAATTGCAGGAGCTAATTTTAACAACAGGGGTTAAATCTCGCTGCTTTATGCTGCAACATACTCGAGGCTCTGCCTATATAATCAATCGATTTTGTTGGTACGCACAAGTTTCAGAGTTGCGAACGTGAGGACTGGGGATAGATCTGCTGCGGAAAGAAGAGGACGGAGGAGAGACGGAGCTGTGGAGGAAGGACAGAGCTCTTGTCTGCTTCTCGACCCACCGCAGGCTGCACAGGTGGGCTACTATTACTGGCTAATTATGGGTCAGCGGTGTCTACGTGGCATAGGTTGACCAAGGTGCACTTTTGTGCCCTTTTTTTTTTTTAATTTCAGTTGTGAGTGAAGCCAGTAGCTTGGAAGACATAAGAAAAAAAATGGTGAATTAAAGGTATAGAAAATCCTAATAATGAGAATTAAATTTGAAATCCCTTATTTCGAGCCTGGGTTTGTTAAATTTAATGTGGCATCTTACGTTTGCTGAAGGTGGATTATGATGATAAATGAAGCAAGGACAAAGGAGTCCGTCTCTTGGCCTTGTAGGTTATATGCACTGCCCACAGATGCAGCTGCTACAGCTGCTCCATTGCAGAAGACTTCATCAGCATCCATCATCTTTTCCACCCGAACATTCCTTAGTTTCCTTGACCTCTTGCCTATCCGCAGCGAAAGCCCGAGGATTTCTGGATTTTAATGTATAACGCGATGGGAGGTTTGATTATATGATAACTGAGATCAACGGCGATTTCTATGACGCTCTTCCATGCGATGCCGGAGAGGATCCGTTCCATTTACGGCAGGAGTTTACATCACTCCGTCCGGTATGACGATTATTTTAGGACTACTTGTGCTGTTTCTTTGTAATATCATATATTCGTCCTTGCAAACACGAGAACTGGATAGTATAATTCTACTCGCCTCGAGAAAAGCCAACTTCTAGAGGCCAGAAATACGGCTGATTCGGACTGCGATGACAATACTTATTGCGATGAGAAGCATGAGGAACTCCATATGTAACAAGGAATACTAACAACCGTGCACCACGCAAATTGAAAGGGGTTCATAGAATAGAATGGCTTTTCAATCTAGGTCAAGAGATTCTACCTCGATTCTCAATCTTTAATTTGACTTATATCTCTTGCAAACCCTTGCATCCTTCCATTTTGGAAAGAATAGGCAGGCAATCACGCAGTCCATGAAATGTATTCAATTGAATAGAACACGGTAGTTTTAAGATTGAAAATATCTTCATGTGATTATTTGCGTTATTGACCCTCCATAATCGGATTGAATTGTGTATCCATTCACGCCCATAAATGAGACTAAGGAGACTCCCCACTTAGCATCGCATCGTCTTGATTGACCAGGTCAGGGAAAACAAAGAGACTCCTTGAGTCTTGATGGATCCTCCGGGACTCATCCACTGGATCTTCGGGTCACGATCTGATCCAGGCATAAAGCTCTAAGCTCCGAAGTCTTGCAAGAGAGTCAAGTAACACCTTGATGGTTGAATGCACCTGGCTTAGGAGGAAGTCGAGACGACACCCGACATGAGGGCAGTTGGGTCGATATCCCAAGTGTTCACATCAGTTATCCCCCAGTTTCTAGGTTGATTTCGCTCTAGGTACCATGGTGAGACGATTGCCCTGACAAGCACATGAGCCCGACCCCGGTGGTGGTCGAATCAGCAGCCGACAAGATGGCAGTTGGATCGGTATTAAAAGCAGTCTATCAGTGACCCCCCACTCTTCTGGTGAGGTTCCGCTTCATGAAGTATATTGTTCCATCCAGGGTTAAGAAGAAAGAGAGGCTACATAGATGCTGTACGGTTGATGATTCTTTTGGCCACACAGTAGATTATTTTCTTTGCCATTAACACTTAATAAGATTGACGAGGGGAAGACGCCTACCTCCCCAACTCTTGCAAAACTAGAATCACACTTTACAACCAAGAGGGAACACCATACCCATACATGCATAGATTTAATTCATCGGACTCAAGAAGCAAGATACAGCTGGAAGCCATTCCTTACGCATCTCACACACACCAAAGATGGGTTTCCGCTAAAGTTTTTGTCCTCTAGGAAGACAGGCCAGAGCGACTGCAAATCAAATGCGTACTACAGTGCTGATACAGTATACCAAGACATACAAGAACAGAACTTCACAAATTACATTACACAATTCTCGAATCAAGTGATGACTATCCAGTTCAGTGTAATATATAAGTAATTTGCTCAGTCCTAGAATCAGGCCTGAAACTCGGAATGGCCCGCTCATGAAGAAGCTCCTCTCATGGACCTAAGCGATAAGGACCGTCACTCATGTAGTGGCTATCAATGTATAAAGCCGATGGGTTTTGGGGATGTAGGCCATCCATCACCATGAATTGCATGTCCTCAGACGGTTTCCAGTGCCGTTTCCGTTGGTTTATGAACCAGTTGTTTATCTGTTTCTGGTCCAAGCCGGTTGATTCAGCCAATGCCACCTTTTCTGTCTCCTGCATTTACCATGGCGATCTTGGAATTAGAGGACGAGCCAATGTAGGCATAAAGGCTAAGGCCTGTACGATCTTAGTAGGCCACAAGATCTTCCATAGCAAACCTAGGTGGTTATTGTAATGTAATCCAATAGGTTAGGAACTGAAAGAGAGGACTCAAAAAAGAAAAACCTTTGACGGTTTCACCGAATCACTGAATCAAACAGTTTCTAGCAGGAGTATGTACCGAAGGATACGGCCACTTGTAATGCAACTCCCACCAACTAAGAAGCTTTTGCCTGGCTTCTTTTGGAAGCTTCCCCTTCTTCTTCTTCTTGGAGAGCTCCTGTTTGAGGCTACTCAAGTACCCGCTATACTTCTTCAGCAAGTGGTTCTTGAGCTCCCGGTCCTCAGCACGTGGATCAATTTCAGGCAACTCTGTTTCTCCCCCGCTGTTGTCTTGGTCATCTTCTGAAGAACCAGCACCCTCACCCTTCTCATCTGCAGGTTTAGAGTCACCTGTTAGCATCTTCTTCTCCAATGGTCCCTAAACATTCACTTTTTCAAACTCATAGGGCCTTGGTAATACTCCATACATCGCTAGTTTCCATGAAAACGGCAGTAGTCTAATTGTTCAAAGAACTATACCGAAAAGAAATTCTTGACCTGATATTCTCATGAACAGTAGGGCATAATATGCTGGGCCATATAACAACAAATTTAGGGTTAATGAGAACAAAAGAGCAAAATTAATTACTGCCCGATGCACTATTTCTCAGAAGGATCAAACTTTAATTACGATCATTACATTTATCATATTTAAGATCATGTCGACATGTGTGATAAAGCATCGTCTACATCATTCCTTCCACACTACAGTAATCAACTTATCTGTCATCCCATTCCAAAGATCAGATCATCAATGCAACAAAATTTCTTTATTATTCAGAAATAAAACATGTCCACAGATCAAACTATAGAATCATTCAGATATAAAAGCACATGAAAAGTTAAACTTAAACAACATGTATACTTAATCCCAAGCCATAATATTCAACACGTAAAGCAATTGCTGATAATCAGAATCAGTCTCGAAACCAATTAAAGACTAGTGCAGAAAAATCAAGTGGCAATTTGCCTACATAATGGGCGGGATTATGATGTTAAAACTCTGTTAATGAGTAAGAAAACTCAAAGTAACACGAAAAGGGCATGCTGCTCAATTTGTATAGCATATCTACACGATTATGCTGAAGTGAAAAGGAAGATCCCATCTATTTGGAGAGTGAACGATTCCGAGAATTGTAAATCTATTAAGTCATTAATTTTGTGCTTGTTCAGTTCATGTATTGATGTTGAAGCACCCGTCAATTTTGCATGGAAATTCGTATAAAAGATTTTGCTTCGCATGAATTATCACAAACAACGAATAAGGATGTGCATCAGGCAATTAGCTAGGCGAAAAGGCTGGTGCTATGCACGAATGCATACCGAGTTTCAAAAGACACAAAACAAATTCACAGGACAAGATCGTACGAAATAACAAAGATAATTTGTACTTAATCATAGGAAATTATAGAGAACCAATGAAATTTAACATGTGTTATATGCAACTATTATATCACACCCACACCATATCAAAAGAATTTAGATAATTTCTTTTCACATTTTCCCTTAAAAAGCTTTCCCACTTGAAATGGCATTAGTCTTATAACACATAACATACTCGTTATACATAGAATTCTTAACCGTGAACCCAAGCAATCATTTGATAATTAATTAATTTGCTATCGAATTAGATGAAAATTGACAGAAAGAAAACAAAAAATTGCACGATTGGTGTTCCTATTGTAGCTTTCTATATGTTGACTGGGTAAAATAAGTGGCAGTCACATAGACATTCTGTTTGGACAAATCGGAGTTAAAAGCAAGTTAATGTGGGAAACTACAGTTGATTCTCAGAGTATACGACCAGAAGTCTATTACCTTGTGGAAATATATAATGGGAAAGAACAACACTCTTAAAAGAGCTCTGACAAAGGGGCCGTACAGGCTGCTACGTGGGTGTAGTGTAGCTCTGACTTGAACAGCATCCAATGTGTTTTTAATACATTTTCTCGAGCATCGTTAAAATCGAACAGCCAGCTGAATTTCTTGGGAAATGGCGAGAGATGGCATGGACAAACGTTTGCGGTGCATTTTCTTCTCCTTGTTATAAGATGCACTAATAGGTCTAGAATGGTAAAAGGAAGAAGGATAAAATAATAATAATAATAAATGATATTATTATTATATCAACTTTTTTTTATATATAAATATGTTGTTTGGTCCACTGGAAAATTGGGTGGAAACTACAAGTTCCGAGCTCTATATATTATTTAATTAGACAGAGATAGAGATAAAGAGGCTCATTATAGGGTGTACAAATGAAACCAAGACATTGAAGATCGAAATTTCCTATGTCTCATCCTCCCCCTCCTATGGATCAAAGGCCCCCACTATAACCCGTAAAAAAAGAAGAAGAAGAAGAGATTAATGTATGAAATTTGTTCGAGGAATTGGTGGGATTGTTAGGGTATCAATGAAATTAAATCAATTTCTTGAGATGATCATCATTTTTTTTTTGTATAGTCTTTCATGAAAGAGACAACGTCAGCTTACTCTCAGCAGTCTATAAAAGAAGCCGGCAAAAATTCACATGCATATCTTGGTGCTCATTAAATATTGTGAGTTATAAATTTTTATCAGCAGGAAATATATTCTATACATGTGTGCATATTTCAAATGTACGACTATAGACTTGAGATTTGGGATGTATATTCGCTAAGATCTACTCGTGACTCGACCCTCCCGACCCTCTCTAATCTCTCTGGGTTTTCTTGTTCTTCCTGTCAATACACAAGTGAAAACAACAGAGGTGCGGAAGGACTATGGAGAGAGATTCGAACGAACTAAGACTATTCGAAGACATATCTTTTGCAGCCGAGCACAGATTCGGCCCGAGGCCAGAGCTAGGAAAAAAGAATAGAAAGACTATGCCTACACCACTGGGAATGAACTGGAATAGAGTGAAACACCTATGGACAAGACTGTATTGTGTGATTTTTTTTTTTATTTTTACTTTATTATGTTTGCATTTATAGATATATGACCTATCACTTCAGCTATGATGCACCGTGAAGAGCGAGAGAACCTCCCTAGGGATCGAAATTTCCCATCACAAACAGAAGCAGTGGAGAGCATGCAAGAGGGGGAAAAAGCAGACCGAAGCATATAGAAAATGCGTATTTGTTATATACATGTATATGTATGTACATATGGAAAATATATATACCGGAATTGAAGATCCGAACGGGGGCATTGCTGAGCATGTTGAGCTGGCTTTCAATCCTTCGCATGAAATCCATGGCCTCCTGCAACGGCCGTGTAAGCTCCTCCCGGTATTTCACCAGCATGTCGTAGTACGCTTCCTACATTAATACATTTCACAATCATTTTTGACCCACCCCGCGAAATTTTACAATCATTCTAATTCATGTAAGAGTAGGCAAGTATTATTGACACCATTATATTTTTAGTATAATTTGCCGACTAAAAAAATCAATTAAACACATCTAGAAGCCTGGCTCTGGAGGCAATTATAGAGAGAGAGGAGGAGAGAGACCATGAATTGATCGAGTTCTGGGTCCTTTGCAGCATCCGAGGAGGCCACCGACGAAGACCGCTGCCTCACCTCGAACTCCTGCCGTGCCGCCGCCAGCTTTGCCACCACCTCCGGCGGCGCTCCAATCTGCATCCACCACATGTATGGCAATTCAAATACATACACATGCTTCTCAAACGTATTAGCATCGCTTAGAAGCCGGTCGGCTCGCTTGTAGAGACATCTGAGGGCATGAATAAAACGGAACCCACTTGAAGAGCCTTAGGAAGTGGTCTCGGCTAACAGACCGAGGATATATTTCGGTCCCACTGGAACAAGAGAAGAAAATGAAAGGAGATTCGTGGAGGGTAGAAATCGGTCGGAAAGAAATCGTGACCTTTTGGCAGTCCATGTAAGCTTCCAAGAGGTTGGAGTACTGAGGGTGAGCCACAATCTTAGCTTTGATGACCTCGACTTCGTTGCTCGATGAGCTCTGATCGCTGGTTCCTTGAAGAGAGTACCGGGACTTCTGGTGATGACTGAGATGATGATGAGTGTTATTATTATTAGCTTCTGTTTTGACATGAGCTGGTGATTGGAAGCACTGGTTATGATGATCAGTCGTAGATTGAAGGTGGAAGGACATGGGGGTTTGATTAGAGGGATAGAGGAAACTCCCTCTGTGCCCACCTCCCCCGTTCATCTGATTGTACTCCTCCATCTAACTAAGACGACGAAAAACCCTAAATCGAGAACCGATTACTAGAACGACAAAAAGGAAAACCCTAGATAGCTTCATACGGGGGAGGGGCTACAAGGGTAGAGTAGCTTCGAGGAGGCTCCCATGGAGGAATACATAACATGGAAAGCTAGAAAGCGAGGAGGGCTTGAGGAGAAGCTAAAAAAGGGCCTCTTCAACTTGGGCATGTTAATGGAGGAGGAGATTAAGGGCAAAGGATGAAGGTTTTGTGGGGTCGGGGAGGAGAGGGAGACCGTGATCGGAACCGGCGTCAGTTTGGGGGGGGTTGACAAGACGTCCGACGCTGTAAGGGGAAAATGAGAAAATATATTATAACTTTTTTCCTGGAAAAAAATGTTGAAAAAATGGGAAAGCTGGAGGAGATAAGGGAAATGGGGGCAAGGGGCATCCCAATTTTGCTTGATGTTTTTCACCCTTCACTTTTCACCGGTTAATTTAATTTAACGTATACTTTTAAGTATTATTTTGACTACCTTTTTTAATTTAGATACTCTTTTCTCTATAATATATTACTTAGAAGAATATTATAACATATAAATTTGTCCATGTAGCTCCTCCCTATGGGGTTTTTTTCGTGTTTGAGAAGTTTTGGAGAGATGATAGTAATTAAAAGGGGGGAAAAAGAACACTTGTGGAGTTTTTCCATTGGTGGGATACTACAGTGAACTCTAAGATGGAAAAAACAAAGATGTATTCTTTACACGACTATTTTGATTTATTTAATATTTCCATGAAGAATTAAATATTCTTTGATGAAGTCAATTTTATATGATAGTAATCTTGAACAAGTGCTTTGAACATTAAAATATATATTATTTTGGATAAAGGGGCCAAAGAATGATGTTGGATGTAATATATATATAAGTATTGACACAATTCAAATATTATAAGTGGTAAAAAATCTCTTATTTTGAAAATTTTCATACCATACTCGGTCTAAATGAAGATTGGCCAAAGTAAATAGAATTTTCTGATGGCTGATAAAACTCACTGAAGAGGGAACAAGAAGTTGAAAGACGGGTAAGCACTTATTCAGTGAAGTCATGAGCATGATGATGGACTACTTTTATACGTGTACACATCCTTGAGAACCTTTGCCTCTCCTTGCTGATGGCAAAGAATCGACCTCGATAATCAAGCAGCAACAATCTAGCTAGGACCAAGCAGTCTCGAGAGTAGATATTAAAATCCCTAATAGTTATTAAAAAGAATATCAAGTAATTTTAATCCTTATCATTATATTTCTTATATTATTTATTTTCTTCATCTCTTATCCATTACTAAAGTTATAAATCATACTAAACTCATAAATAATAATAATAAAACCTATAAGTAAAGCAACGATACCCACAAATCTAAGTTCTTCAATTTTTTTCCCCTAAAAATAAACCTAAGATTTCCCTACCTATGTTTCTGGCTCGTTTTACAGTCCTGCAAGAGTAGTACTTGTTTGCTCAAGTAACATTTGAAAATTACAGTGAACTTCTTCGGTTACACCATGCAGAAAGGAAGGAAAAGAAATAAAAAGACCGAAAAAAATCCTATTAATAAAAAATCAAATCAATCGAACAATAATAAGATAAGAGTTTAGTGGGCTTGATTTGCATAATTTTTCTCTCACAACTATATTAGATCTCTTTCGAGCTATCGATGCGGATGATGGCTTGTTAGAAGTCACTTTAGGTTATAAAAAGATATCATAAATCTAAACAGTGGTAGAGTGAAGATAAAAATAAATAAATGTTAATGAAAATCACAGTTGCAAGAATTAATCTTGTCTTATTATGATGATTTTTTAAATATTTTATTTCTTTTATTGCTTCTATATTGCTAATTATGGTATAATACTTTGTTTACTTAATTAGCCTTTTTTAAAATAATATATTAAATATAAGGCTTATGAGATTAAAAAAATCTTTAATTGTGAGCATATTTTTAACAGGTTATTCTAGCTGTAAATTGATTGCTGGTGGAAGAAATGGATGGAATGGAATTTATTTTTATACTCTTTCATTATATATTTGATGTAATTATATTATTAATAATTAGCTTGTCCATTCAATTAAGAAGAATTTTACACTTAAATTGACGGGATGAGTATATCCTTCAATCTCTTATTTCATCACTTTTATCAAAATTATAACAAATTTATTCCTTCACCTCTTTAAGATTATCATAAAAATTCACCGATTACACTTAATTTAATTACATTTTATTTTTATAAAACCCATTCCATTCCAATAAATTCCTTCGAGTTAAAGATAACATAAGGTTTCCAGCAATTTTATGTTTAGGGAGATTTTCTTGGGCTGTGTTCTTCATTTTTAGCCTGATAAAATACATTAGACTAGAGAAAGTGGATGTAAGGTTATAATGTCATAGTTAATTTTTATGTCAAAATATTCAAAACTTATTCTTATTAATAAAATTTCATATAATAATTTCATATGCTATGTTATTCTCTAATGGAAACAAATTGTAACTATTATCAAGCATCATCTCACACTTGGAAAAAAAATAATCAAAGAGATTTGAAGGTTTTTTTACTACGGTTCTGACGTGTTACATTATTTTACTATTTCCACTATATGAAAT
This sequence comes from Sonneratia caseolaris, assembly GCA_900006705.1. Taxonomy (NCBI): domain Eukaryota; kingdom Viridiplantae; phylum Streptophyta; class Magnoliopsida; order Myrtales; family Lythraceae; genus Sonneratia; species Sonneratia caseolaris. Next base: position 424,758 of record CXYZ01003466.1, on the reverse strand, counting down.
AGGAAACTATACATGTTGCCATTATTATCAGCAGGCCACAAATTACAAGCTAAGCATAAGCTGATGCGGCCGAAGATGTACTAAACTTCCAAAGTCGTGTCTCGTTTCTATCATAGTGAACCGAACTTGGATCAAAATCGAATTGTATGCTGCAACATTGATAAATAAAAATGAGAGCAATGGATTAATTGGAGATATTGCGATTTAATGACTGAGCTCACAGGGCATGGAAGAATAATCCAGGGGCATTGCGGACATGAATCATCATTTGTCACTCAATGACAGTGATTTTAGGCGATGATAAGACACCCACATTTCATATTAATGGCAGTATTTGATTCCTTGAAAGCAACATTGTCCTATGAATTCAGTGAATGGTTCTTTCCTTTGTTTCTATTGGCGAGTCCCTTTTTTTTTCCCCTCCCTCTTTTGCTTTTTCCTAGTCTGGTAAAACACAGTTAATGTCTTGGCTGAACTTGGTCTCTGTAGAGCTTGAGCAATCATTGAACCATTGAGCTGTAAGTTACAGTTTAGCAATTGCTGTTCAGGACTTTGCTCGATTAATTCTTGCGGCCAAATGAACAAGCTGCAAGTATACAGGACAGGTTAATCCGGCGGTATATATATATGCAAACAATGTTCAATACCAAGGGAGGGGATCACGGAAGTTTGATTACCATGCTTACCTAGTTGAACTTCGTCTTTTCTTTTTCTAATGGCCGAGCAATAGAGGAGGACCTTTTTAGGCCGATTTTACTAACAAGCTTTTGAGTGGTCTTTTGTGGAATTTGAAGACGTGGTTTCAACTTTTGTCATGATCTACTACCTAAAATGAAACCGAGTAGGGGCATGTGCGGTCATATTCTAAAATGTGCTTAGGAGTATTCATTAAAATATTAATACACGCAAAAAACATTAACTCCTCAGCTTTTCATTTCCTTCATGGGTTGGGGAAGGAGGAACTGAGAAGAACAATGGAGGACCCTGTAAGAATATATATGATTAAATGTGGGACGAGCGTTACTCATAAATAAAAAAACGAGTGATGCTTGTTTAATATGAATTCTATTGAATATAAAGTTTGTAGAATGAAATGTGTATATATATATATATTGATCTGGGGCATGTTGAGGGAGAGGACGAGAAGAGGATCCGGTACGAAAGGAAAATTCAACGGTAAACAGTAACAAAAGCGGGAACTGTGTGATCACAAATTTCTGAGACCAAATTCTACTGTTGGTGATGACTTGTTTCAGCGAAAACCACGTGTGCTTAAACGCACAGACAAAGAAGATGTTACTGATTCAGCCCATCAACAGCAAACATCGCCACACCGATGTTTATGGGTAATCTGCGGCGCAGCCTATCGGACTGCAGCCATAAAACGAAGGGTTCGTCAGATTGCATGATCAAAAGTCAGCTGCATTAAAACCTTTCTGAGCTGGACTCTCTACTCCATCGATCAATCGTCCTGAGTGTTTGATTACATACGTCGTTTACATAATCAGAAGCTCCAGTTCCATTTATGTGTTCTGATGATCGATGATGTGATGTATCGTAAGAAAAAGGTTGCAGGAAGGAGAGACAGAGAAGAGAGGGGGAAGAGTGTGGGGCTGAGGGAGAGATGGCTAAGGAATCCCTCAGGAGGGGATATAACATTTGGCCGGGGGAGGAGTTGTAGAGACGGCCCCCATCTGCATCTGCTCATCACCCCCACCCAGCTTACACCAACAGTAGAAGTGCAGAGAAGACGACTCCCCCACCACCCGTCACAATAACTCAGTGCATCGAGAGACAGACAGACAGACAGACAGACCAACCAGACCCCCCCACTCTCTCACATCTTCTTTTTCACCCACAGAAATAGAGAGATGGTCGCCCGCAAGTCCCGCGCTCTAAAGCGTGTGTGGAGGAGCCCATTCATTATTGATTCAACAACAGCTATCAACAAATACTTACATAAATACATACATAATATATACAATTTATTAACGCCTGCTGCAATAGAAAAAATGGGCGAGCCAGGAAAACACCTTTGATCAAGGTCAATTCAACGTCAGAATAGGGATTAGTTTCAGTCAATTTACTGAGAATATATGCTACATTAGGAAAAGCATATGTACTATATTAGCTTAGTTATACGTATGTCAGTCTGTTATGAGTGTGATGAGAGATTCGCAGAGAATTTATGTTCATGGCACTACGGGTTTG